>JAMYXO010001359.1:0-2500 GCA_033310375.1 Conus canariensis
ATGACAGATAAGCAAGAACGTTCTTTTTTCATCTGGCCATTAATTCCTGGGAACTCAGGAAACGAATACAAGAAAAATGTAACACAATATACACTATGGTTATATGAGAGAGGAGAGAGAGGAGAGAGAGAGAGAGAGAGAGAGAGAGAGAGAGAGAGAGAGAGAGAGAGAGAACAAGGTGATCATTAGCAGTTTATGAGAAAGGGAATTATGTCTCTGGCAGCATACTGTATCTGACAACGGCGTCATACAGGGAGAGGAGACACCTGTTAAAAGGAGAGGTGACGGTCTCTGATGCGTGGTCCCTTCTCTTCAATAACAGACAGACAGTGACATTACAGTCCTACGCTTTTATGCCGCAAAGGAAGACAACTCCGACACTGCACTTGAGAGGAGAAATGAGAACGCGAAGAAGAAGAACGCGTAGAAGAAGAAGAAGAAGAAGAAGAAGAAGAAGAAGAAGAAGAAGAAGAAGACGAATAGCAGCAGCAGCAACAACAACAACAACAACAAAGAGGAAGAATTTTAAAAAAGAAGGAGGAGGAGGTGAAGGAAAAGAAAACGGAGGAGGAAGAGAAGAAGGAAAAGGAGGATGAAAAGATGGAGGAAGAGGAGAATACGAGAAGGAGGAAAATCACGAGGAGGAGGAGGAGGAGGAGGAGGAGGAGGAGGAGAACGTTCGAGGAGGAGGAGGAGGAGGAGAAAAACTAGAAGAGGAGGAGAAAGAGCAGGAAAATGAGGAGGGAGAAGAGGAGGGGAGGAGGAATATTAGATTTGAATCTGAGAGGCGACACATTATTAAATATTTTCTTTGCATAGAAAAAGGCAAGGGCGTTCCTTTTCTTCCTAACATTTCATTCTGTCAGCCCTTGGTAGAAGTGCCATGGTACACAAGTCTGTCAGCCCTGGGTAGAAGTGCCATGGTACACAAGTCTGTCAGCCCTTGGTAGAAGTGCCATGGTACACAAGTCTGTCAGCCCTGGGTAGAAGTGCCATGGTACACAAGTCTGTCAGCCCTGGGTAGAAGTGCCATGGTACACAAGTCTGTCAGCCCTGGGTAGAAGTGCCATGGTACACAAGTCTGTCAGCCCTGGGTAGAAGTGCCATGGTACACAAGTCTGTCAGCCCTTGGTAGAAGTGCCATGGTACACAAGTCTGTCAGCCCTTGGTAGAAGTGCCATGGTACACAAGTCTGTCAGCCCTGGGTAGAAGTGCCATGGTACACAAGTCTGTCAGCCCTGGGTAGAAGTGCCATGGTACACAACATTTCATTCTGTCAGCCCTTGGTAGAAGTGCCATGGTACACAAGTCTGTCAGCCCTTGGTAGAAGTGCCATGGTACACAAGTCTGTCAGCCCTGGGTAGAAGTGCCATGGTATACAACATTTCATTCTGTCAGCCCTTGGTAGAAGTGCCATGGTACACAAGTCTGTCAGCCCTTGGTAGAAGTGCCATGGTACACAAGTCTGTCAGCCCTTGGTAGAAGTGCCATGGTACACACGTCTGTCAGCCCTGGGTAGAAGTGCCATGGTACACAAGTGAATTTCGTAAAGAAGTGAATAGCGGCAAAGTTGCAACCTCTCTCACAGTAAATATGAGACATGAATGTAAATGAGCTAAAAACACATCACAATAATTCCAACATAGACCGCTACAGTGTATAGATTTGTCACGGACCTATCCGCACACTTCCAACATGACTTCTCACTCACATGCAGCCACAGCTTTATTTTTCCGTCCGGCGCGAGACACTTAGTAAAAGGATGAACAAACAAGCCTTACACATTTCTGATCCAACATTTTTATTGCTGTAGTCCAAGCAGAGGCATGTATCAAACTTGTGTACTAGTTAACTAGGGAACATTAAATACCCAGAGAGTGATGACGTCATTTTTGCACAATTTTGTGTGTGTTGTCATTGTTCTAATATTGCCTGACCACATGCGTAAACTTTCATGCCGTATCTACGTTGTGTACAGGAAAATAAACCTAGTCGAGTTTGTATTAAAAGAATTGTCGGGAATTCGCCAATTCAGTCATCTCAAGAGCGCAGATATTTTACATTTTTCATGACAACCACTAATTATCAAACCGGCAGCCCCATTTGTAATGGCTGCTCAACAATGCTGAACACATTGCTGCCAGACCGGCTATGCACAGATAACATTCAGTTCGCCGAATTCAGCACAGTTAGCTGGCTGGTGGGGAGCGGCCTGCAGAAAACACCCCTTTCCCTGACCTGCATTCACGGCTTGGCCTCTGCAGCTGCGGGCGAGCTGTAAACTCCCCTGCCTCTCAAAACTAAGTCACTTGCTCTGAACAGCCGTGGCAGGGGCGATAAGCAATGTGGATAGCGCAACAGTATTTTGCATAATTTCTGAGCCGACTGAGACATCGTCTGGTAGGGCCACGTCTGATCATGCAGGATCCGCATGTCCTGATCGCATCAGACTGGTCGGGCTGGCTGTGGCTCCACCAGTCGTGTAGGCAGTCCTCACAAC
>JAMYXO010001359.1:7500-25000 GCA_033310375.1 Conus canariensis
GGCTGACGGCCGTGACATTGTGTCGCACCCGTGTGGTCACAGCGGTAAGGGTAGAGAGGGGTGGGAGTGGGGGTGGGGAAGAAGGGAGGTGAGGGAAATGGGGATGGGGTAGGGGCATGAAAGGGGGGAGGGAGGAGGCAAGGTTGCAAGGAGGTGTCATGGAAACAACGCGGTCAGTCCTGATTCAACTGAAGGCAGAGATGTCATTCAGGCTGGTTCTTTTTCAGGGCGTAGGCTGACAGGGGAGAGAGAGCATTAAGGGGAGGGAACAACCCAACAGGATCGTTTTCATCAGTGTCAGGCCCAGCAAGCTCTGGAATCCCATAAAAACCCAAGGATGGAAGTCGGGTTATGGTTAAAAAGAAAAACAAAAAACAAACGCAAGGATAGAAACAGGTTAAAGATGGAAATTTTGGTCACAAGAATAAGTAGGGTTGAGGTTAGAAATGGGGGTAGGGTTATGGTCTGTGTCAGAGATTCGATACGCCACTTTTTCAGTACGTCCAGGTTACGATTAAGGTGAGAAGTAAAGTTTTAAGTGGAAGCTGTATTATGTTTAGAAACTAGAAAGGGTTATGGATAGAGTTGGACTAACTTGCAAATATGCACTGTCTACAAAAGGCAACATCGTGAAAACAAAAATGGAGGCCATATTTTGGCTAGGGAGAAAGCATTTGTGAAGGCTGATTAAACACCATTGGTTTCCCCCTATTCTGTGAGGTCTAACAGCCAGCTATAACCCTACCACCACCCCCTCCCATCCGCCCTCAAAGACGACTTCTGGACAAAACTGATGCTCAAACACCAGTGGCAGTGGCAAGTTTCCCCACTCCAGACCAAAGAGTCATTGGTGTGAGTGCCAAACATCATGCACACACGGGTTTATGCATCCCATGTGCCTGCTCTTTGCTAACTTAGTTGACCAGTTCGCATCATCCCCAGACTCATGCATTCAGCCCCGCTACGAAACTTAAGTGCCGACAGCGTTATCTGCAAACTGGCGACATAGGTGGTGTCAAAAATCTGTAGCGAAAATATGCTTGATCTACGTGTGTGTGTGTGTGTGTGTGTGTGTGTGTGCGTGCGTGCGTGCGTGCGTGCGTGCGTGCGTGCGTGCGTGCGTGCGTGCGTACGTGCATGTGTGTGTATCTGTGTGTATGTGTGCGTGTGTGTGAATGTGTGTGTGCGTGTGCGTGCACGCGTGTGTATGTCTGTGTGTGTGTGTGTGTGTGTGTGTGTGTGTGTGTGTGTGTGTGTATGTGTGTGCGTGCATGTGCGTATGTGTGTGTGTGTGTGTGTGTGTGTGTGTGTGTGTGTGTGTGTGTGTGTGTGTGTACAGAAGGCACGGATGTGAAAAACAAAGATAATGTTTAAACAATTCAGCTTGAATCTGTGCTTGAAATCCACTTTATCCTTGATATGCAGGCATTAAATTCTGTATTGAAGGGCCAGGAGAGATAAATAATGTGGGTGCACTAACTCGCCATCTTATTTTGCCCGAAACCCCCCTTTTCACAAACAAATCTCGTCCATCTCATGCTACTTTTTGCCAAAAGTAGCACCTTTCTTACAATCAAAATTAACATGCAAACCCCTCCAAAAATTGACGTAATTGTTATTTTAAAATGGGGTCTTCGTGCAAACAAAGATGCGCAATTTAGAGGCACCCACATTATTTATCTCTCTCCTCTTCTGATTAATCTTCTATCTCAAGCAGTACTAATAAATTAGAGCAAACAATAGGGTTTCCATTTTGATTCGTTATATCTACGCACAATGAATTTATCTGCTCACGAACTAATTCTTTAAACTGAGCGTCATTAAATGTGTATGACTGATAATCGCAAAACCCCGCCTTAGTCGCCAGTAGTGTTCTTAGAACTGTAGATGGAGTTCCATTATACAAATTAGTATTTGTTTTTAATTCGCGTAGATTAACAAACAACATTGGATTAATCAGAAAATCGGATGGTCTACTGCCTACATATTCATATAGACCGCTGTCTATATACGCGTGTGTATTAATACGATAGGTTTTACCACTATCATAAAAGCCTAAAATTCGAGCAAGGCCCTTGGGGAAAACGTACTCCCTTTTGTCTTTATGTTTTGGTAAAAATATAGTAATTATAAGATTTGCCTCATTAATTTCTAACCGTATGTCAAATTTGTTAAATGCTTCTTTTAAAGAACAAAAGCTGTAGTAACCATCAGGTATTTTTAAACGTTTTAAGCGATTGCCCCCCTCATCATAAATATCTATCCAATTATTTTGGGCTTTTTCAGATATGTTAAACCACCTTATTTTAAACCTAAGTTCTCTAAGAGCAACCCTACACTTCCCGCCTTTATTGTCAACTGAATACTTTAAAAACACGCGCTGGTTTTGCTTGGCTATATAAAGGAACATCCTTTTTAAATCCTTTAAAAAAAAATCTATTTAAAAATGGAACCTTTTAAATATAATGAAAGTGCCACTTACGACGTAGGAGGGGTTTATGAGCCCAAATCTTTGGACTTTAGTAACCTAACCATCGCAGTGGATGAATCATATGGCTTTCTAGTCAGACTTGTAAACCCACTAACTAGATATTTAAATCCTCCAATAAAGAGTGATAGAGTGCCATCAGCATGGTCAACTCATCCCATGGCCTTTTACCAGAATCAGTTAAATTTTGCAGTTTACTGCTCAACCACTGGCTGCGGTGTTTCATATGCAAACCATTTAAACCACCCCAACCTCTTAGTAAGGTCAGTATATAACTTTCATGTTTATTATCAGTATAGACGCATACTAACTGAGCTACAAGTACGCCTCCCCAACGACAACGCGTTTAATCCATTTCTCAGCTCAATGGACAATAATGCATATGAAAGAATCTGCAACGAATTTAACATTAACCCTTCAAATAACTTTAGACAAAAGTTAGACCGCAATCACGGGTTGGGCACATTGTATTTGTGGGGCCAGCGTAGAGAATATAATTTTGACTACTGGCCTGGCCACACCTCTTTTAAGTCAAACTCCCAAGTTAGATTGGGGTCAATAGAACAAAAACACCCCAATGCTTGGGCAACATTTATCTTAGATGAAAGTAAAGGCCTAACAATGCCAGGAGTGCAAAGACTCAATGACTCCATACGGACGTACGTTTGGTGTCTATTAGGAGCGCAAGCACAGACCAAGTCTAGCATAGTGGATCAATCTACAGGCTTTGACGCCAGAAAACAATTTCTAGCCAATTTAGAAGATGCTATTAACTCTGCTGTTGATTTGCCTTCCAGCATACAAAGGTACCAAAACGTTCTTGCACATGCTAGGTCAAAGGTTGACTTTGTTGTGGGCCACGGATTATACATGCTGCCTTCTGACCTTAGACTACAGATTGGCATGATACAGAATTATAATAATGAAATCCTCATAGCCGGAGACGATCAAAACTTAGGACACAATCAAGGCATAAACACAAGGACCGCACCAGTCATTTTGAAAAAAGTATCTAGCCCAGAACCTGCAGAAAGCGACCCCCCACCAGTTATAAGCAGCCCAGAAAGCAGTCCACCGCCCGTTGATGTACCTCACCCCGACAGACACACTAGCGAAAAGACGGCCCTTGTTGTGTTTTTAACTTTTACTGGACTGGTCATACTTTATTTTACTAAAAATTAAACCGGCAGCCAGCACCCCCAAAGTCCACAGATTGTTAGCCATATAACCAACCACTTTGCCTATTGTAGACAAAACCCAACTAACAACACCGCCTATTATGCCAGGCAGTGCACCAAGCGCTTTGGCAGCTAACTTCTTTAATAAGTTTGCTAGATGGTGCAGTTGTTTTCTAATCCAACTTTTACCGGGCTGAGGCGTTGGAGGCGCTACTGGCCCTGTTGGCGCACTGCCGGTTAATGCATAAACCAGTGTAGAGATAGCAAACCCAACGGCTGTTAATATACTAACTATTGTAATCCCCTGCTCTCTGAACAGAGTCCTTATTCTTTCTGCTAGCGTAGTATTTTCATAAATCATTTTGTTTATAGTTTCTCTGATTCTGCTTATTTGGGTTGCTATTTTTTCTCTGTTAATATACAACGCTGCTAACACGTTTGCCTTTTCTTTCATTAAATCCTGTATTTTCGCCTGTATTCTAGCCTTTTCTTCTTGTCCTAAATTGTTATCATCTGCATCAGCCAGTTTAATTTTTTCTTCGTCTATCTCTCTCTTTAGCTCATTAAATTTTACCAAGTTGTTTTTTAGTTCTTCGTTCGTAGTTGTTAAAGCAGACTTAATATTCAAGAGTTCACGCAGAGCAGTTCTAATATCCCTGAGTTCACTCGTAGACAATGGAGGATCATCAATTGATTTTAAAGCTGTTTCTTCTTCAGGACTCAGCTCACCTTCTCTTTGCCTAGGCGAACCGCCAATTGACCCCTCAATAAAACTCGTCTCCTCAATAAGACTCGCCTCAAATTCTGTTATTGCTTTATCTGTTTTTTGACTTAACGCTGGAATAGTGGCGATTTCTAGTTCAGCTAGTGTTGGCAACGACCGCCCCATTTTCTGTAAAAGTCTAACAGCATCAGACCTTAGATTTGTAATGTTTAATCGTTCTGCATCAGCAGTAGGGAGGTCTCGTCTAATTGTACTTAGACTTAAAAACTTGGTCGCGTTTGGCTTTGTAGTAACTCTTACGCGGCCTCCTTCACTAGTCCTAATATACAAATGGCCGCCATCTTCTTCAAAATCGTCAAGATCAAGTATTTCCGGCAGCCCCCGTTCTATATTTTTATAGAATGATTCAATTCGTCGTTGCAATAGTTCGTGACGCTGTCTAGGGAGTGAAGAGCCTACTCCTAAAAGTTTTTGACGAGCACTAAGGAGTACAGAACCTGCTCCTTGAGGTTGACTAGGGAGTAAAGGACGTGCTTCTGCTCCCTCAAGTTCATCTTGTATTGAACGACCTGGTTCTATTTCATCTTCATCTTTTTCAGTAGGATCAATCGCGTCAATATCTTCATCAGACATATTTATATATTTATTATTTTTTGTTTTATAAAAAATGAATCCATACGGCTGCGACCTCGATCCATTCAGAAAAGCGAAGGAGCCCCACGGCATAAAAGGCATAAGACAGACTGTGCGCGTTGTAAATAATCCATCAACAATTGAGCCTAATGAAATGTTAACAGTAAGATTTAGTGACCTTGGAGCTGACGATGTTATAATGCCAGGCACTGCCAGGCTGTCATTCAAAATAGATATTGAGTCGGCGGATCCTAATGCTACTATCGTTGCTAACCTGGGCAGGGCCATCATTAAAAATATGGTAATTAAACTGGAAGGTAGAGAAGTCTTCTCACTGAGTAGCGCAGACATTTTTAATCTCTATTCTGATCTGTGGCTACCCAGAACAGAAAGGAAAGACAAAATCTTTCAGGGATCCAGAGCCCAAACGGTCTTAAGCACAGACTTAATGCTGCAGATGCAAAGGAAGACGAGGGAGACCAGGCAATAGCGCGAGCATTTAAGAACAGATTTTGCATCCCTCTAGATTTTGAACTGTTAAAAACCCATCAGCCATATTACCAAGGCGCACTAAGAGACAAACTTACTTACGAACTGACATTCAATGACAGCGGATCTGTTATTTTATCAGATGACCCTCAAGCCAGATACACTATCAGTAACATCTCTCTTAATTTTGATGTTGTTACTAACCCTGAACTAGCTAGAACAATCTTAAACCACTATAAAAGTAGGACGGTTGTTTACTTTGAAAGAGTTTTACACCACAGTCTAGCGATTAAAAACAAGCAAGACACCGTCTGGGAAATAGCTATAAGCAATTCTTTAAGGTCCCTAAAGGGGGTTCTCTTGCTATTTACTAAACCCTCAGCTCCTTTTCAGAGAGAATCTGAGGTGTTTTACAACCCAAAAATTGAGCAACTGTCTTGCACAGTAGATGGAAAGCCTTTTCAGCTGTATTCGGCTGGACTTTTACCCGACCAACACTTTGATGAAATAAGAAAATTGTTTGCTGGAGGCAGACAGACAAGCCCCACAGCCGATCATGTGTGTAAAAAACTTCACCTTCACGATGTAAGACTCGAAGATTATCTAACAGACAAATATGGACTATGGCTGGATTTTAGGTCCACGTATGACAACAGACTGCACGGGAGTGGAAGAAGGGTAGGGTCAGACGGCATACTCATACAGATTAATAAGGAAAAGGAGGAGAATGGCCAGATACAAATGTACGTTTTTGTGGTTTATGACGCCCAGCTGAACATTGAAGAAAATAGACTGAAAGAAATAGCCTATTAAAACAGATGGATAGTTTGAACTTTTTACCTAAAGACCCGCACTGTTCGCTTATTTGTGGGATTACTGGATGTGGGAAAACTGTCTTCGTACTTGATTTGTTACAAACAGTCTACAGGTTTCATTACGAGTACATTGTTATATTCTGCACAACCATTAAGCACAACAAGTCTTATAAAGAAAGGTAGTTTGTTTGGACAGACGAGAATATATTTTTAGTTGATCCTACTGACAAGCTAAGCGACTGTTTAGAACATTACTATAGGCTATTTGAGGGAACCGAAACGCTGTTTATTATTGATGACTGTTCAGCCGAACAAGACATTGTTAAAAAAAGAAGGACCCTGTCTAAGCTAGCCTTTAGCGGAAGACACGCATTAGTTTCTGTTTGGCTCTTAACTCAAAAATACAATGCTGTCTTAAAAGACTTTAGATCGCAGTTAAAATCAGTCATCTTATTCTATACTAAGGACAAGGATAGTTTTGAAGAGTGTTTAAGTGAAAACTATATAATCAGATCCAAAGGATGAACTAAAAAAAATAAAAGAGCAGCTAGAAAAATCTAAGCACGCTAAACTATGCTTACGAACTGACCCGCCAGTTCAATACGTTTGCTTATTATAAGTTGTTTATTATAGATTGTTTATTATAGGCTGTTTATAACAAATTGTTTATAATAAATTGTTTATATTAAAAAGAATGTCTCGAGGGCCAGAATCAAAAGCGGAGTTAGCTCCTAAATGCGTTGCAGTAGAGATAAAAGATCTAGCAGACACAACGGACTTTGATCTAATAGGAGTGGCAGGAAATGTTTATGGATTTGAGTACACCGACGATGGCGTTTACAAACGAATAGAAATTGAAGATAAAAAACGACAGCAATATCCTACCCTGGAAGAGATAAGAAATCTAAGGGCAAACGATTTTGGCAAACACGAATACAAACTTCATAAACGAGAGAATGCCTGGGCGTTACTTCCTGACATTAACTGGAATTTAAAGTTTGAACTACGAAGCCCCTATGTATACTTTGATAAGAAATACAATTTTAGAAAAGCTTTGAATGAAGGACGCCTTCTTGCTAGCCTAGTCCCAGAAACACAACAGAAAAAGCAGATTGAAATAACTAAGCGGGGCTCTGAATATATGCTGCAGAGAAAGAAGTCCTTAGCTGAAGTGGGGGATGACACCGTTGGCTTAGAATTTAACCCAAAACTAGAATCACTGCCTAGAAAAATGACGATGCTTTTTCGCTTATTTATTACTCCAAGGGAGTCTGATCCTAGTTTGCCAGAGCATACGTTAATCAGAGGCGTACAAATAAAGTCTGAAAACTTGGATGGGCCTCTTAGGCTTGTTATTGTTATTACTAAAAACGGGATGAAATAAACACTTCTGTATCATCTGACAAAGTCACTGTGATGGTTGACAATACTAAACTAACAGTGCTTGATTTTATTTTCATTAAGTATGTTGATTTTATTGCGTTTTACTCTGTTGATGAAGTGCTGCCAGAAGGGTTAATAAGAAGATATGTACAAGATTAACCTTAATTAAAAATTAATCTTAATTAAAAAATGGATGATCAGGCTCAAAAGTTTAGGTTAGAGCAAATAACTGAACTTCAAGAAGAAATAGAAAGTGACTTGGATAAGTATAGGGTTACTAGAAAGAAATATGCTAAAGTTTTAAATACTCTTTCTTATATAATCACCGGCTCATCAGCTGTAGCGAGCGTAAGTGCTGGGTCTAGCGTTGCTCTTTTAGCTACTGGGGCTGGAGCGCCAGCCTCTTTAGCATTAGGGAGCCTTGGTTTGGGTTTAGGTGCTATGTCTATGATTGTGAGTGCTGTTTTAAAAAAATTAACGCCTAAACTACAAAAGCACACTGCCATTGTAGCCCTAGCATCAGCAACACTTTGTTCATTAAGACTGAGAATAAGCAAAGCATTGCAGGATGAAAACATTACAGCTGAAGAATTTGAGCGTCTTATGGCTGATGGTGAGGATTACAGACGACAAAAAACTGAACTTCAAAAGGAGTGGAGAAAGACTTTTACTTCGCAACAAGTAGACACTGAGACAATCAAACAGAACATTGAAAAGCAAGCAAACAATCAGTTAAACCCAAAAATAGACTAAAAAAAATAAGATGTGAACTAAATAAAATAAATCATAAGTTTAACAAAAAAATAAATAAATCATAAGTTTAACAAAAAAAAATAAATACTATTTTTGTTAACTAATCGGCACTGTGTTTGGCGGGACAACTTGCAGCTCTTCGCGAACAAACGATCTTTTAGGGGCAGGCTTTTTAGACGTAGTAGCACCGCTAGAAGAAAGAGTCTCTCTTAAATAATACACGGGAGGGGCTGTTTTCATAATTCTTTCAACTTCATATACATCTACGCTCCATATAGGGTCTGTGGCTCTAATTCTAACATCGCCCTCTGCCTCTCCAGGAGCATACAAGTATCTTACTTTTAGTCCAAAAGGCAAGAGTTTTTGATTACCTTGGATGTCTTCAGTAATACTTATTTTTTTAATTTGATCGCGTTCACTGGCTTAAGACCTGTTGCTTTAAATTCTTCATTGTTCATGGCGCGTAAGACTGCTGGCAATCTCCTGACCCATTCTGTGTTGCGTGTTTTGTCCATAAGGTCTCTATGATATTGATAGGTAAACAGCCGCTCAGCCAGATTCTTATTAAAGTTTTCTACTAGAGCCTGGGAGCGATGGTTGCCTGGAATCCCTCTCTTAACTGTAACGCGGTGTCTTAAAAACAGTTGGTTTACAGCTCCTTTAAACTCTTTCCCATCATCAACCTGGATCAACCTAGGATACTTTAATGGGCCTCGCATGTATATTTGTTGTAAAGCCACAGCCACAGCAGTTGAGCTTTTATCTGTTAAAGGCTCAGCGTCTTTATACCTTGAAGCCATATCAACAACTGTAAGAGCATACTTAAACTTTTTTCTTCTAACTTTGTCATGCGGAAGATACAGCAAGTCCATCTGGTGGGTGTCATTAGGAACTGAGTTAACAAATCGAGGCCTTATTATTCTTTTTGGAGCAGGCAGATATATTTGCCAGATCGCTTGTTTTGAAAGCCAGTCTTTCGCTTCTGATTCAGACACCCTAGCGGCTTTACTCAGTTTATTAATAGCGGCCTTTCCTTTCCAATACCCTCCAGGAGAATAATATATTTTGTACTTTGTATCGTCCATAAGAGACTGTTTTTATTACATTTTTAACTATTGTTTTTAGATTGAATATGCAGGAAGAAAGATTGCTCCCATAGCGCCTATAATAAAGCCTATTTCTACCATTTTCTGATCCTCAGATGGTTCATAAAAGTCAGACAGTTCTGGCGGTGGCGATGTTAGAAACTTCTTTCCTGTCACTAAGCAATATTCATTCATTGCTTCATCAACGTCTGTAAATGTGTGCTCTGCATGTCCCTGCTCTCTTAACTTTTTATTAATAAAGTCTAAGTGAGCAATTCTCCTTTTCTCGTAAGCGTCTCTTGCCTTAGCTAAATCTTCCATTGCCTTGTTATGGCGTTCTCTCTCTTCATCAGACCGCAATTTACTAAACATATAATTGCTGCCAGAGAAAGCCAATGCATTAACAATAGCTCCTCCCACCATCAGAACTATTCCAGACATCTTTTTTATAAATGAATGAATCTTTTTTATAAATCAATCTTTCTATGCATTAATCTTTTTTATAAATCAATCTGTCGAAATGCTTTAATCTTTCTATGCATTGATGTTTTCTGGGATAATCCCCTGTGCAACAAGAAAGTCTTTTGAAGCAATCCCTGCAGTTATTACAGCTATAACCTTAACAACATCCTCAATGTCTAACCTTCCTAAATCGGCCGGCCTCATTTTAAACATGTTTTTTGCTAACGTGCTATATCCTATACTAAGGCCGCTGATTACAGCAGAGTGGTAAATCGTATTAATAATCTTTTTTTCGCTCATGTTTTTTATTAACTAAAAAAATAATTAAAATAATCATAATATGAAAGACTGTCTATGTGCTTTTTAATCAGATAATCTTTTGTTGCTAGAGCTAAAAATAAGGTTGTAACTAGTTTCGGCGAATCTTCTATCTTTCCCATGTTGGGCGGTTTTATTCTTAACAAACATTTTGCTAGGTTGAATAAACTATAACGCCGACAATGGGCACTGCATAATTAACCAGCGTTATACTCATGGTTTTATTTTGTTATTTATTTAATTTTTAGATTTAAAAATGGCGGCCAAAGACAGCGAATCTGATCTAATGATTTTAATAGAAAATTGTAATGAACTATTTGACGAAACGATGAAAGTGTTAAACATTGATTTTAGTAAATCTGGGTTTGAGAATGATGTAAACAATTTAATCAAAAATCATAGTGAACTATTTGACAAAGCAATCAAAGAGTTAAACATTGACTGTAGTGATTCAGAAAAAGCTAAAGTATTGGCAGGCGTTCTTGTAAGATTAGGGTGTCTTGAAGTATTGCAACGCCTGGGTGAAGAATAAAAGAGCATTTACTTACTTTTACTTACTTTTATTTTTTTTTTAATTTACGTAAATATTGTGAGTTAAAAAATGAACCCTACAAGTGAGTCCGAGTTTGAAATACTACCTTCCAACAGTACGTTGTTGGGTAGTAACAAATCATTAAGCAATATGTTCATTGAATTAGACATGGACATCATTAACCCTACAAACGTTCAAGAAAGCGTAACACATGCTATTTCTAAAATCCCGGGGTCTCTTCAAATTAACCCGCCAGTAAAAGTGTTGTTGGCCATTCTGATTGAATATATAACCCCCGATGATAGTAGTATGCAAGTCTGGGTATCAACTAGGCAGAAAGAAGTAATCAGCTATTACGACTTTACACCTGGCTGGGCTGATTACATGCTTACACAGTTTAACTATGCAAGTGAAGAAGCGAAATTGCGCGGCTCCGGCTGGTCTGAAGGAACAGTCCTCGAAATCAAATTAAGACAAACCAAATACTCTCCTATAGTCGGCAATTCTTACATCCCTCTCCCCAGAGAGCTAGTTTTTAAACGGGCAGTCCTAAACATACAAAATTCAGATAACTTATGTTTCATGTGGTGTGTTTTGGCGCATTTACATCCTGTTAAAAAGAACGCAGACAGAGTTTCTAATTATTGGCAGTATAAAGATAGTCTGAACTTTGATAACATAACCCTTCCAGTGAGTATAGAAAGTATATCTCAGTTTGAAGAGCAAAACAGCCCAATAACTGTAAGCGTATACACATGGAATTCCGTAGACAATCTAGTCCCTCTAAGGATCTCTCCCGAAGCCCCTACTTTAGGCGACTCACTTGAGAATCATGTAGACTTGATTCTGTTTGCAGACGGTTCCAAGAGCCATTATGTATTAATCAGATCAATTAGCAGACTTATGACTTATACTACAAAGCATAAATCTAAAAAAGAGCTTTGTAGAAGGTGTTTAGTCAGGATCCCAACTGTAGAGGCGGCTGTAAACATTGTAAAAGTTTTGTAGACTGTAAAATCGAACTTCTTACACCCAAACCAGGGTCTAACGTTGGTTTTAAGAATGTACACAAAATGCAGATGAGCCCATACGTAGTCTATGCTGACTTTGAATCAATCTTGCTACAGTACTATGGTCCACAAGAGCGAGCACAACAAAAAACAACCTTATTATCCCGTCATCAGATCTGTTCTTATGCATTTGTTGCTGTTAGGTCAGATGGCGGACACACACAGCCGGAGATTTACAGAGGCCCCGACGCAGCTGGTCGATTTTTGGAGCAGATGAAACACCTTCGCAATCAATTCTCCAGTCAGCTGAACCTTTCAGGCATTAAGATGGCCCCCGAAGATAAAGAACGTTATAAATCAGCCACCCACTGCTGGATATGCAAATGCAAGTTATTAGGTGACACTGTAAGAGACCACGATCACATTACTGGCAAATTCAGAGGGGCGGCACACAACAGCTGTAATCTTCAACTCAAGGTTAACCCCGAAAAATGGAAACTACCAATCTTCTTTCATAACCTACGAGGCTACGATTCGCACTTTATCATGCAAGCAATAACTTCTGAATGTAAGAGGGTTAGCTGTATTGCACAGTCATCAGAAAAGTACATGACCTTTACTGTAGACTGTTTATCCTTCTATGACTCTGCCCAGCATCTGATGGGGAGCTTAAGCAAATTATCAGAATCTTTACACGTCTATCCAATCACTAAAAAATATTTCGACCCATCTTTAGTTCGTAAAGGCGTCTATCCTTATGAATACATGGACTCGTGGGACAGGTTTAACGAGCCGGCGCTGCCAGCAAAGGAAGACTTTTACAGCCGGCTTAGAGGTGGAGGCATATCTGACGCCGACTATGAATACGCACAGAAAGCCTGGACAGAATTGCGCTGCCGAACAATGGGCGACTATCACGATCAATATTTATTGGCCGATGTGTGTTTATTGGCAGACGTCTTTCAGAATTACAGAGCCACTTGCATGAAACATTACGGTCTAGATTCGTCACAGTACATCTCTGCCCCGGGCCTTTCTTGGGATGCATTCTTGAAGTCTACAAACATTCAGATCGACTTAATATCTGATCTGGATACACTTCAAATGATCGAGGACGGGCTGAGAGGAGGCATTAGCATGGCTTGTCATCCTTACCGCAGAGCCAACAACAAGTATTTAGACGATTATGACCCCACCAGGCCATCCAACTATCTAATGTACTTAGATGCCAACAATCTGTACGGGTGGGCCATGAGCCAGGCACTTCCATTAAGAAACTTAAAATGATAAACGGGCCTCATGACGTTGATCGGGTGGTAGGACTATTGTCACAGCTTACGCCCGATAATCCAATAGGACTAGTCTTAGAAGTGGACTTAGATTATCCTAAAGAATTGTACGGCCCCCATAACGATTTCCCCTTAGCCGCAGAAAAATTAAAGATGAGTCCCGCCGAACCACCTAAACTCGTGCCTAACCTCTTTAACAAAACTAAATATGTCTGTCATTATCGGCTGTTACAGTTTTACTTAAGACATGGACTGAAACTTACTGCCGTTCACAGAATAATTACTTTTGACCAAGAGCCTTTCATGAGGCCATACATCATGAAGAACACCGACCTTAGGACTGCGGCCACTGACGCTTCAGAAAAAGACTTCTTTAAGTTGATGAACAACAGCTGTTTTGGCAAGACGATGGAAAATCCGCACAATCGTAAAGACGTAAGATTAGTTACAAAAGAAAAACAAGCAATTAAGCTGGTCTCTAAACCCAGCTACCAAGACCTTAGAAGATTTAGCGATAGCCTGGTTGGAGTTATGATGAAGAAACAGAATGTGAGGTTGGACAAGCCGGTGTTTATCGGGTTTACTGTGTTAGAGCTGTCAAAGTTATTGATGCTAGAATTTCTATACGACTACTTTAAGCCGTTATACCCAAAATCAAATGTCCTTTATACAGACACTGATAGTTTTATTCTAGACATCCCAACTAAAGACTTTTACAAAGACATGGAAATAGAAGTGGCAAAAGGAGCTGATGGGTGGTACGACACATGCGACTATCCTAAAGATTCGCCTTTACATTCAACCGTGAACAAGAAAGTGATTGGAAAGATGAAGGATGAACTTAATGGGACGATTATACAAGAATATGTTGGCTTACGGGCAAAGATGTATAGTATTGCTACCCAGACTTCTGTGATAAAGAAAGCTAAGGCATAGGTAAAGAAGTTGTAAAAAAATATATAAGTCACGACAACTACAAACAGGCTCTCTTTGAAAACAAAGTATTTCATCACGCAAATGTTAATCTGCGCTCTACTCTTCATCAAGTAAACACAACTGCTGTTAATAAGAAATCACTAGACTCTAACAATAGCAAGCGAACTTGCGTTAATCCTGAGCTTTCATGCGCTATAGGCCCCCCGGAGAGCCAACTTGGCTGACTTAACTTAAGATCTTAACTAGTACTTAACTAGTACTTAACTTAAGATCTTAACTAGTACTTAACTTAAGATCTTAACTAGTACTTAACTTAAGATCTTAACTAGTACTTAACTAGTACTTAACTTATGATCTTAACATGACTTGCACTTTACTTGTACTTTACTTGCGCTTTACTTGTACTTTACTTGCGCTTTACTTACACTTAACTTGTTATAACTGACCTAACCAGTACTTAGCTTGTACTTAGCCAGTACTTAACAACACATTTAAAAAACTAATTTATTAAAAATGGGTCTACAGCAGGAGGTTGTACTTTTTTTTGCAGAAGCTGGTTCTTTTACTGTTTTTGTGGGGGTTGTGACTTTGTTGCTAAGTATGGCTTTAGGCGCTTGTATGCTAAAAGCCCTCCACCAACAACAATGCCCCCCAGTACATAATAATACATCTTATAGTTTGATTGTGTTGTTGTTGGTGACGGTGGCGGTGCTGGTGCTGATGTTGTATTACTATCTAATAATTTTTGTTTTGCTGCTTGGTTTGCTTTTTGCAGTCTGTTCCATTCAACTAGTTTACGACCGGACTCAACACGCCCAGGATTTTTAGACTTAGTAACACTACTCACTTGTGGGACACTCAGTTGTGGATTCACTTGTGGGGCACTCGCCTGTAAATTCACTTGTGGGGCACTCGCCTGTAAATTCACTTGTGGGGCAGTCACCTGTGGAGTCTTCTCCTGCTCGCTCATTTTTTTTTAGTCTGATTAAAATTAATATGATTAAAATTAATATGATTAAAAGTAATTAATCCCATGATGAATGGACATAACAACGTCCCAAATCTATAATACATGTCACAGGCAAGAGATTCTAGGGACTTGGTTAAAACCGGATCTTGTGTTAAGTCATATTTTAAATCTTCTTCTGAATCAATCGGCGCTATCTTGCCTACTAACTTAGCATATAAACTAATCATTGTCTGTCCCACCGATCTAACCATTTTTGACCCCAGCTGTGCCTCGTACCTGGCGTAATACTTCTCAACGTCTGATGTAGACAATTGCTGAATCTGTTCAATACTTAGTTCAACGCCTAAATACTGCCTGGTTTTCCCACACGCAGCCAGCGAGTATAATCTTTCTTTATGACAGAGGTCTGCTGCCTCCTCACACTTTAATAGCTCGTCGCAATCCATTTTTAAAAGCAATAAAACATAATAAGAAAAAATAATAATAATAATGAAAGTGATTTGTCTCCCTTTAATTATGCATAAAAGTAAAAGTGATTTGTCTCCCTTTAATTATGCATAAAAGTAATTGTCTTCCCCTGAATTAATTATCTATTTATAGATTAATGAGAGAGATTTGATTATTAAAACTTGTGTTTTTGTGTTTAATTTGCTAAAGCTTTTAATATGAATATTGTACAAAGTAGTAACTAAAAAGTACTTTAACGTACAGTTGTTGTTAACCTTTAAAAAATATTCTGCTTGAATAAAAAATAATTTTAACAACAGTCACACTTATGCATAAACACCATAAAACTATGAGAGCTTTCAGTGTGTACAGTATATATATTAATCCTAAAAGTGTAAAGTTGGGAATATGCCTGCAGTGGTTTTGTACTTGTTTGTCATGGCATTTTGAAAGTCCAAATTTGGCCCTATTCTCTGCCCTCTAGTGACTCTTCCAATTTCGTTCGTGTTTGTCTGTCTGGGTCACTGGCGAGGCTATAAACGCCCGTAAACCCAAATGTGGTCACTGGCGAGGCTATAAACGCCCGTAAACCACAATGTGTATCCTAGGAAGAGTCACTACAAAGGGGTGAGGGGGTGAGAGAATTGCCCCAAATTAGGCAAATTGAAAGTAGACAACCAAGTATAAGAAAATACCACTATTAGAGGCATATTCCCAAAACCCTTCACATCTTGGCCACATTATGCGTGACCCTCTGGGTCTGGCTTGGGGCCCTAGGGCGCCATAGGGCCTCAAGTTAGACCCAGAGGTGATCGGTAATGTGGCCAGATGCGAAGAGTTTTGCACTTTTTAATAATGATTTTTTATGCTATGGAGAGAGATAAATAATGTGGGTGCCTCTAAATTGCGCATCTTTGTTTGCACGAAGACCCCATTTTAAAATAACAATTTTGGGGGGGGGGTTTGCATGTTAATTTAATCAAAAAAGGTGCTACTTTTGGCAAAAAGTAGCATGAAATGGACGAGATTTGTTTGTGAAAAGGGGGTTTCTTTGTGACAACAGAACTAACAATGAAACACTGGAACCTTTAACAGAACTAACCATGAAACACTGGAACCTTTCTTTGTGACAACAGAACTAACAATGAAACACTGGAACCTTTCTTTGTTCCACAACAGAACTAACCATGAAACACTGGAACCTTTCTTTGTGACAACAGAACTAACAATGAAACACTGGAACCTTTCTTTGTGACAACAGAACTAACCATGAAACACTGGAACCTTTCTTTGTGACAACAGAACTAACCATGAAACACTGGAACCTTTCTTTGTGACAACAGAACTAACCATGAAACACTGGAACCTTTCTTTGTGACACAACGGAACTAACAATGCAACACTGGAACCTTTCTTTGTGACACTAAAAAAAAATCAAAGCATGCCGCTGACATTTTTTTTCAACAGAATTTACAATGAAACATTTTAAACTACCTTTCTGATACTAAGTCGAAGCACAGCACTGCTATGCGTGTGAGGACCCGGGTCTACTTGGCGAGAGGAAAAGTGGTGAGCACACACCAGCCATCGACAATGGATTTCCTTTCGCCACTCCCTAAACAGAGTCAGTATGAATAGCGGAAGAACAGGGGTGATCACACACTTAACCAGTATGGTGGATTTCCTTTTCGCTCCCCCCATCCTACATGCCACAAGCAGGAACGGACACTCAAGGCTATCATGGTGACATCCCTGGTCAATGAGGAGTGACAGGTAATGAAGTGAAATTCCATTTCCCTGTGGACAGGGCGGCAAACACCGGACAGCAGGTAGCAAGCTGAACGAGACAGTGTGGAAGATAGGAATCGATCTGGTGGCCTAATTATGAGGCGAGGATAGGGAGACTGGAGTGGAGCAGGAGAAGGGGGAGGGGGGGGGAGGGAGGGGTGTAAGCGTAAGAATTTAATGTCTTTTCGGACTATAGTATG
>JAMYXO010001360.1:0-30607 GCA_033310375.1 Conus canariensis
AACACATAGCATGCACCTTCCCTGAAGCTGGAGTATGGCTGCCTTAATGGTGGGATAAAAAACGGTCATACACACAAAACTCCACTCCCTTTGTTGGGTAGATGGGATTTATCCTTGCCTGCCTGTATAGGGAGTGTCCGCAGGAGTATCAGTCTGGGTATGCGGGAAAAAGAAACAAAACTATCATACAACTGGATGCAACTGAAAGACAATGACATACTCAACACACAATGATAACCTTTCATTGACCTACAGCTCCCTGATGGGCGGCAGCATTATACACTGATCACAATGTGCTGCCTCACCTGTTTTTGCTTTCTAAAACTAGCTTCAGATGTTCAAATTGAATTCATCTATTAAAAATGCTGATTATGAGACTAGCTCAAAGATCTACGACATAAATTCTTAAAAACAAAAAAGGAAAGGATAAACATGCTACAAAAGCAAGTTGATAAACATAAGCAATTGTTGTGCAACCACAAACATTGCACATACACAGGGAAGACTAGTTCCACCTAAAATGTGAATCTATAGATAGAGTTCAGAATGTCATCGACAGCTGCTGTTAAAAGGAAGAACTGACTACACTACAGTGCTATGACAACACCCATGATCTTAGCATCATCCAACGCTTCCATCAAGCTTTAAACATTTTCTGCTCTCTCATGCAAACACAGAGATGGAGACACCTACTCACAAAATAGTAGGAGGAAGAAACGCTCTGATGTAAAATACAGCTTTCCAGGTGGTGCTGCCCAGACAAGGTCTGCTGCTGCATTAAACATCCTTCTCAGGCAGATCAGCAGTTTCACTGTGGAAGAACAAAAAGATTACCCTGTTGTTTTGAATTGCTAACACCAGAGTTCTTTTCAAAATAAATACATCTGGACCACATCTACAGAAAATCCACACTCTACACTTAGATCAGAAGTCTCACAAGCCATCTCTTGAGTAATCCTATAAAAATTTTGAATGCAATGCATTAACACAAAACCAAGGACAGGCACAGTTTCATGTATATAGAACAAGTACTCCATATACTCCTAACAAACACAAAATCATGATGTACATCCCAGTGTTTCCATCCTGTCAGTGAAACAAACATGCTGTAAACAACACAACTGGGGAACACATGCATACAGAGCAGAAGAACAAAACTGTGAAAAAACACATGCATACAGAGCAGATGAACAAAACTGTGGAAAACACATGCATACAGAGCAGATGAACAAAACTGTGGAAAAACACATGCATACAGAGCAGATGAACAAAACTGAAACACATGCTACAGAGCAAACAAACTGAAAACACAGCATACAGAGCAAGAAAAATGAAACAAAGACAGTGAAAACACATGCATACAAGAGAATACAAAACAGGAAAAACACACATACACCACAGCATAGTTGAAGTACAAAACAGGAAAAACACATACACACACAGAGTTGAAGTACAAATAACAGAAAAACACATACACACACAGAGTTGAAGTACAAATAACAGGAAAAACACATACACACAGAGTGGAAGTACAAAATGGGTGAAAACCCATCCATACAGAGCAGAAGTGTCATTTTCAGAGCTTACAGTGAAAATGCATGCCACTCTGAAACAGAATGAATGACACTTCTTTATGCAGTGACTAAAAACAATTCATGTGACTTTCACTTTACACTATGCAGCGAATTATGAAAACAATTCATGAGATAATCAACACAAACAACTGCTACCAAAGTCATTAACAGCTTCTGTCTAAATGAAGAACTTTCTACACTACAGTACTATGACAAAACACATGATCCGCATGTCGTCTTCTGAAAAACTTTAAACATCTTCTGCTCTTTCACACACACACACACACACACACACACACACTCCTTACCCCTAAACACAAGACAGTAAAAAAGAGAATGCCCATTCTTCGTTAAATGGATCCAGCTTTCACAAAATGTTGCTTGGATGAGGTTTGGTGCTGCATTATCAGTTGTGGGCAGATTCTCATCATCACTGTAAAACAAACAAAAAAAGAAAAAAAAAATTACCTTTCACTTAACACAGCTAACATCAAGCCGAGTTCTTAAAAAAAAAAAGAAAGAAATATTCCAACCTGTATTTTTGTCTAACCTGTATCTTTGGGTCAGAACTCTAACAAACCATTCCTTGACCAATTGTATAATAAATGATAATACAGAGCACTTCAAACACAACACTTAGGGCATGCACAAAAAAGTGTACATAGTATTCTTTGAGTACAGCTCAGTGTTTATTCATGAAATATCTTTACACCAAACAATTTCAATATTGCAGTATGTAAAACGAACATTTTGTGAATAATAAAGTTGGGGAAAGGCATGCATATATTAAGAAATAGTGTTGGTGTCAGTGCTCATTACAAACACGCATGCCAACCTGAAACAGAATGCCTGCAGTGAATGTGAACAATTCATGACACAATCAATACATATGTCATCCAAAGCTTTTATCAAAGTTTGAAAGTTTTCTGCACACACACACACACGCACACGCACACACACACACACATACACACACACACACACACACACACACACAAACGCACGCACACACACACACACACCCCTACCTTCTTGTAAAACTGAAAACAGCTTTCAGAAGTTCCTGCCCAGAAAAGGTCTACTTCTGCGTTAAAAATCATCCACACGTGGATCACAGCTTCACTGAAAAAAAAAGAAAAAAAAGAGAAACATTATCATTTTGTTTTAAACAGCTAACATCAAGCAGAGCTATCTTCAAATAATTCTATTAGGACCACACCTACAGTAAGAAAATCCAGACTGTATTTTTAGGTCAGAAGTCCGACATGCCATCCTCTGAATAATTATATGATAATGATAAATACAATACACATTAAACACAAAGCTTCGACATACACAGTTTCATTCGTACAAAAAATACAGTGTATAACTCAGAATGAACAGAAAATCTCTGTGTACACCCCTGTTTCAATACTGTTAGTAATATTAGTATCTTTGAACAACAAAAAAAGAACTAGGGGAAAAACATGCAAGCAGGCTGAAAACGTCTATGTCAAAGCTAACAATAAAAACACATGCCAACCTGCAACAGAATCAAACACTTTTACATGCATCAGCCAGAAACAATTCATAAGACTATCAACAGAATCAAGGACACTTTTACATGCATCAGCCAGAAACAATTCATAAGACTATCAACAGAATCAAGGACACTTTTACATGCATCAGCCAGAAACAATTCATAAGACTATCAACAGAATCAAGACACTTTTACATGCATCAGCCCGAAAAATCAAAGAAACAATCACATTACATGATCAGCGAAACTAAACATCACATTACTGAATGCAGTGAATGACAAAAACAATTCATGACATAATCAACACACACAATTATTTTCAAACCATTCACAGCTTCTGTCAAGTGAACTGGCTACACTATGTTGCTTTAACAACATACATGACCGCAAGGGACCATCTAAAGAAAATCCACACTCTGCCCTTAGATCAGAAGTCTCACAACCCATCTCTTGAGTAATCCTATAAAAATGATAAATACAGTGCATTAACACAAAACCAAGGACAGGCACAGTTTCATGTATACAGAACAACTAATCCATATACTCCTAACAAACACAAAATCATGATGTACATTGCAGTGTTTAGATCCTGTCAGCGAAACAAACATGCTGTAAATAACACAACTGGGGGAACACATGCATACAGAGCAGAACAATAAAACTGTGGAAAAACACAAACACACAGAGTGGAAGTGCAAAACGGGAAAAACACATACACACAGAGTGGAAGTACAAAATGGGAAAAACACATACACACAAAGTGGAAGAACAAAACGGGAAAAACACATACACACACAGTGGAAGTACAAAACGGGAAAAACACATACACACAGAGCGGAAGTACGAAATGGGTGAAAACCTATGCATACAGAGCAGAAGTGTCATTTTCAGAGCTTACAGTGAAAATGCATGCCACTCTGAAACAGAATGAATGACACTTCTTTATGCAGTGACTAAAAACAATACATGTGACTATCACTTTACACAATGCAGTGAATTATGAAAACAATTCATGAGATAATCAACGCAAATATCTGCTACCCAAGTCATTAACAGCTCCTGTCTAAATGAAGAACTTTCCACACTACAGTACTATGACAAAACACATGATCTGCATGTCATCTTCTGAAAAACTTTAAACATCTTCTGCTCTTTCACACACACACACACACACACACACCTCCTTACCCCTAAACACAAGGCAGTAAAAAGAAGAGGTGCCCATTCTTCGTTAAATTGCATCCAGCTTTAACAAAATGTTGCTTGGATGAGGTTTGGTGCTGCATTAATCAATCGTGGGCAGATTCCCATCATCACTGTAAAACAAGAAAGAGAAAGAATAACCTTTCACTTAAAATAGCTAAAATCAAGCACAGCTCTTTTGAAAAAAAGTAAGAAAATTCCAACTTGTATCTTCGTCCAACCTGTGTCTTTAGGTCAGAACTCTTAACAACCCATCCCTTGAGCAATTATATAATAAATGATAACACAGAGCACATCAAACACAAAACTTAGGGCATACACAAAAAAAATTGTCCATAATATTCTTTAAGTACAGTTCAGTGTTTGTTAATGAAATATCTTTACACCAAACAATTTCAATATTGCTGTATGTACAACGAACATTTTGTGACCAATAAAGTTGGGTGAAGGCATGCATATATTAAGAAACAGCGTTGGTGACAGTGCTCATTACAAACATGCATGCCAACCTGTAACAGAATGCCTGCAATAAATGTAAACAATTCATGACACAATCAATACACATGATGTCATCAAAACCTTTTATCAAAGTTTAAAAGTTTTCTGCACACACACACACACACTCACATGCACGCACACAAGCATGCACGCACGCATGCACATACGCACCTTCTTGTAAAACTGAAAACAGCTTTCAGAAGTTCCTGCCCTGACAAGGTTTGCTTTTGCGTTAAAAATCATCCATACGCAGATCAGCAGCTTCACTGAAAAAAAAAAAAGAAGAAAACATTATCATTTTGTTTTTTTAAACAGCTAACATCAAGCAGAACTATCTTCAAATAATTCTATTAGGACCACACCTACAGTAAGAAAATCCAGACTGTATTTTTAGGTCAGAAGTCTCACATGCCATCCTCTGAATAATCATATGATAATGATAAATACAATACACATTAAACACAAAGCTTCAACATACACAGTTTCATTCGTACAAAAATATACAGTGTATAACTCAGAATGAACTGAAAATCTTTGTGTACATCCCCATGTTTCAATACTGTTAGTAATATTAGTTTCTTTCAAAAAAAGAACTTGGGGGGAAACATGCATGCAGGCTAAAAGCTTCTATGTCAAAGCTAACAATAAAAACACATGCCAACCTGCAACAGAATCAACGACACTTTTACATGCATCAGCCAGAAACAATTCATAAGACTATCACATTACTCAATGCAGTGAATGACAAAAACAGTTCATGACATAATCAACACACACAATTATTTTCAAAGTCATTCACAACTTCTGTCAAGTGAAGAACTGGCTACACTATAGTGCTTTAACAACACACAGGACTGCAAGGGACCATATCAGGGCTGTCACCTCCTCAGTCAATTCCCTACACATTAATAAAAAAAAACACACACACACACAAATAAATAATTAACAGAGATGTTCTTGAACACAAAAACACTGCACACTGCAAGGTATTTACTACACATTCACACACATACACACTAGGAGATACTCACCAACATCTGTTGCCTTAACTGTTCCACCTTTTCATCTGGTTTGATGGAGTATCATGTTGCTTACAGCTAAGCTGACTGCGAGGGCCCATATTAGGGCTAATATCTTGTCAAAGCTCAGCAAAGCTGTTAAAACAAAGCCAACACAAACACACATGTAACTTAATAAAACAGATTTCCTTAACCATGCTGAAATACTTTCACTCTTTTCTTACATAGAATCTTCAATGAAAGCGCAAATCTCTTTCAGGAAATGAAAATCAGATCAAGTGAAATATCTCTGAACAGTGTTTTCACAGAGTCTGCAATAAAGCATGATGGAGTTCCACCATTGAAACAATGTGGAACTAACTCTATTATCGATGCTTTACCATCAAAAGCATTCTGAAATGTACCCTCAACACAAACAAGGTCATTATCTCAGTAAGGTTGGTCATTTCTTTCATGTAATGACAAGTGAGAAATATGCCTCAAAGCCAGACTGGACTAGACTGGTCCTAGCCTAAATACTCTATTAAAAAAATAACAACTATTCTGCTGTGAGACACACCACATCCTGCTCTCCTCATCAGCTTTGTGCCGCAACATCTTGGCCTGCCTGGATGTCCACTCTGCAAACGCAGTTTTGAAATTTGAATTCAACTGCTACCTGAAACAAATGCAAAACTGTGTACACACACACACAAAGGGACCGTGCTACTTACCAGCAGAAGATCCAAGTCTAACAATGACTGTCACACCTGATGTCCTGGAAAACCCTCCGTTCGGCTTGCCCCCAAACCTGGGGTAGTCTTCCTCACCTGCAATGACTCAGCATATATACTGCTGTGATTTAGGAACTACTGATGACTGCCTGAATTTTACATGCAGTACATTACACCTTGAACACTAACTCTCCCACACAAGTATCAGTCAGTTACAAGCAGAACTGTTCAACACCTACCAGGCTCTTCAGTGTGGTTTTCTGAGCGGTAAGAGACCTCTTCATTAGCAGAATGTATTCATTCCAAATTCAGGGATCACTGAATCACACATGATGAGTTAATATGCATGCCCCAAACAATACTGCCTCTGTCAATAACACTCACTCGCACACATACATGCACCTCTCCTTGTCCCTGTGTAGTCAGTCAGTTTGAGATGCCTGCATACAAAACACAACTAAGAGACATCCAACAATAATATTATCCCTATGCACAACACACACACACTTACACACACACAGAAACACACCTCGCCACGTCTCTGTCCCTCCAAATGGTTCAGTGTCTTGAGACACCTGCACAGACAAAATAATGAGTTAAAGTATGGGCCCTCAACAAAGTTGCCCCTGTGACTATCACACACTGGTTCACAACCACAATCCCATTCTCAACATCTCTCCCCTCCCCTTCTTCCCATCCTCCCCCTGTCTACTCCCTCCCTGCCCCCCCCCCCCCCCCCCCCACACACCACACACACACACACCTCACACATTACTCACCAACACACACAGACACACACTCTCTCGTATTTGGCTCTCCTCTCTGTCCAATGTCTGTAGTTATCCCGAGACACCTTCCTAAACCTAGAGAACAAAATTAGGTCAGCATAAACTTCCAACAATAATTTCATCCCTGTAAATGACATACACATATAGACACACACAGATACACATCTCACCTCCTTTCCGGCCATCCAAATGGTCCAATGTCTTCTTCAGCAATCTTGAGACATCTGCACAGGAAAACAGATAGTATATGCCCCAAACACTGTTGCCCTTGCAAATAACATACTCACACACCCATACACACCTTCTCTACCCTTCCCTCCCCCCCCCCCTCCCCCCCCCCCACCCTGTGGCTCCCTCCCCACCCCTCCACTCTCCCTCCTTCTCCAGCCTCTTCCCCCCACTCTGTCCTTCCAAGCTGTGTTGTTAACACTGAACACCTTTGATTGCCAGTCAGCCATTTTATCTGAAACATAAGACACATAACTGCACAGTAACACACACACACACACACACACACAACACACACACACACACATCCCTGGTCACACAAATTCACATACTTGCACCTTCTCATCTCTACTCCCCTCCACTTCTTCCTTCCCTATTCTCCCAATTCCCCCTCTGTCCAGTCTCAACTCACAAGTCATCAACAATTTCTTTTTCTTTTTAATTCACACAACCCTTTAAAATACATCTTCTAAAAACATACCAGAACCTTCTTTAAAATCTTTCTTCAGTAAATTTCTTAAATCAGATGAAAAATGTTCATCTCTTTCAGAAGTTCAACGATCACATCAAGTGGACATCTCTGAACAAGGTTTTCATGGAGTCTGCTGTAAAACTTAATGTTTATGTCTCACATCATGCAAATCCCAACTTTCTAAAAAGAATATGTTTCACTGTGAGTGGTACATGACATGGAATGCACCATGGAGCTTCTTCACTTTTTAAAAGATAAGAATGGGTGTAAAAGGAGTGGCCTGTATGCAAATGGAGCCCAGAGCCCTGAAAGCAATGGCAGAAGCGGCAGAGAGGTGTTCAAGCTAGATCTGGTCAAGGAGGAACAAAAGTGAACTTCATAAGGCTTAACTTTCCTACAAATATCAGGTGTCCCAGTGGCTCAGGGGGCAGCAGAGGGACATCCGGAGTCATGAACCGGTGTGGCCCAACCCCCCTAGAGTGTCAGGAGATAAGGGCCGAAACACTTGCTTGAAGGGGGCTTCTCTTCTGAGAACTCTCTGCTGCCTCGCTCTCCACGAGTTTCTTTCTACCAAATGGCATAAAAGTGTTTCTTCTTTAAAAGCCGCCCCGGGAACATGGTAAAAACTCTTTCAGGTTTGGATGGATTTTAAATAGTTTGTTACCCATCTTCGAGTTCTATTCCTCTTGCCAGGTCTTCAACATAAGCCAGTGTTTGGGGTTTCCAGCTTCACATCAGATGGGAGTTGACCGTCTTTTCCATTACCTTGCAGAGGCAGCTGATCAGAACTACTGGACAGTAGTTTGAAGGGTTGGTAAGGTCTTTTCCAGGTTTGGGAATCAGAATGATCAGGGCTTTTTGCCAGGGGGGTGGAAACCACCCTGTTGTACAGATATGGTTGTACACTTTTACTATTAGAAGGGTCTGGACACAGCTCTCTGGGAGATGTTTCAAAAGCTGATAATGAACATCATCCAGGCCAGGAGCAGAATCGTTGTAGGTTTGCAGATCTGATTTCAGTTCATCAATTGAAAGAGGTAGATTGTACACTTCGGAGTTGTCTGAAGTGAAGCTGTATGAAGATTTTTCTGTAATTTTTTTTTTTTTTTGTTTTTTTTTTTGTTTTTTGTTGAAAAACAGCAGATTTACTTGAGGACGCTGATTTCTGTTGAATGGTGGAAGCCAGCAGATTGGCAACAGCTTGTCAGTTATCAAAGCATCGGCAAGTTTCAGGTGATGAACTGACTGGTTGGTGTTCTTCCCTTTGATTTTCCGGATGATGTTCCAGACTTTTTCATGAATATTTTAGATGTCAGCCTGCAGCAGAAGTTCCTCCAAGACTGATGTTTACTGACTTTAAAAGTGTGTCTTGTTTTGGCTCAGAGCTTTTGATGGGCTTGAGCATTGGGAGCTGAAGGTCTTTGGACTAACTGACAATGAGCCCATTTGCGTACTATTGGGATTTGTTGGCAGTCAGATTTGAACCAAGGTGTTTTAGGCAGTTGGAGTTTATTGCAAGACATTGGAATAAAGGTTTTTGCAGACTTAAAATATTAGTCAGAGATTCTGCTGGGTTTTGATTTTGAAGAATGTCAGTTTCCTGGAGTTCCTTTGAAATATTTGCAGCAAAAAGATTCCTATTAGCCTTCTCATAACCAAGGTGTTGTGGAACAGAGGTGTTTTCAGCTGTTATGGATTTCAATACAACGGGAAAATGGTCACTTCCATGCAGATCGTCATGGACAAACCACTCTTAGTCCAGGACCAGCGAGGGGTCACATATTGACAAATCTAAACATGAAAGAGCACCTGTGACAGAATGGAGGAAAGTTGGGAGGCCCATCATTCACACAAGTCCAACTCTGAAAAGACATACAAGAAGCAGACTTATGGATAAAGTTCACACTACCCCAAAAGATTATGGCCATTAAAGTCACCTAATAGCAAACAAGGGCGAGGAAGTTCTTCAAACAGACTGACATGGTCCTATGACAAACCAAGACAGGTCGTAGATCTACAGCGAGCAAACTGTCAAGGTATTCATGGAGAGTGACTCTCATAGCTACTGCCTGAAGAGGGGTAATAAGAGCAACAGGGCTGAACATTAAAGCCTGTGGATAAGAAGGGCAATGCCACCTGTTAGTCCCAACATGGAAGGTTGCACAGGTTTCAACAGAATATTGAAGCCAGAAAGACTGAAGGTTTTCTGCTTTGAACTTTTGTTTGCTGAAGAGCTACTACCTGAGGTTTAAGTATACTACACAAAAGCTGCAGCTCCTCAAAGTCTGAGTTCAAAGGATTCAACGAGCGCCGTGCCATGCGGACACGTTTGACTGAGCACTCTTCACACGCAGTACGAGTTAACACGCAGCGCAAGGCATTTTTCTGACTTTGCCGGTTTTTTTTCACACTGCACCGGCCGAATCTATTCAGGACTTTGTTGCTGTACCATTCAGAAATCTTTTTGACATTTTCTATTTCATTGAATTGAATTGCTTGCTTGCTCTGTATCATGGCTACCAGTGTGGAGACTGGCGTGAACCTCATCTTCATAAAAACAAAGACATTCCCGATTCATCTGTCAATCGCCCGACAGTTCTGGAATGTGTTTGGCAGGAGAGAGAGAGCAGCCCGTCAGGGGTCGTTGGTTGGAACCCAGCAGATCAACGGCCCCTGGAGAATCTACCCCGCAACAACGAAGGCAAGGAACCAGCTGCTTGTAAAAGGTATGGCAGTTAGAGGAGCTGTTCTACAACTCTCCAACAACAGCCCATTCATTTAAAGGGTAGCTCCGGGAGGAAAAACCCTTGACGAAAGTGTGGATAGATAATGTCCCAGTATCTGTTGCTGATGCTGAAACAGAGCACTCCTTTGTGCAAGTAGGCTGTGAACTTTGTTCTTCCATCAAAGCTGAGAGAGCCAACTACGCTGATCATAAGCTGGCAAGATTCTTAACAGGGCGTAGATTTGTCTACATAACTGTCCCTGATGTTCCGCTTGAAAAAATCCTCATGGTAAGCTTGTTCATGGCTGAACTTTTTCATAAAGAACAGCCAAAGATGTTAAGAAACCCCATCACTTGTTCAAATTGTCTTGAACAGGGACACCACACATCAGGGTGTCAAAAGGACATTGTGTGCTGCGCCTGCAAGCGATCAGGTCACAAGCGGGGAGATACTGCTTGTGAGTTTTCTCCTGTTAAAGAGACTGCAGCACCAGACGGGGAGAACATGAATGCTGAGGGACAGCAGCCATCTGAGACTGAGCCGGAGCAGACCAGCGACAGCCTGAGCTGTGGACGGGACCGACCACTCAGAGGTAGGCCAGGAGAATGCCAGTCCATGCTCAGCTCATCCCTAAAATAAAAATCCAACAGGCTCCTCATCACAGGTCTTAAACCCCAACCAAACGCTGTCGCTCAAGGGAAGGCTCCAGCCCCAAGGCAGAGGGAAGGGTAAGCAACAAAAACAGGATAGTGCACGGTCCAACCGTCACAGTCCTCAGGTATACTCCCCTGAGGTTGGTGACACAGGTGGTTTGTAGACCTTATGTCATCGACTGCCCTCTTACTGACGACCTGGACCTCCTCAATGGACAGTGATTTGGACTGTGAAAATATCGCATATATTGTGCACAGATGAACCCATAATCTATTATCCTATGGATATGTTACACATATATATGCATATATGCTCTTTAAATGTTATAGGTTTAAAAAACAAAATGAAAAGAAACAGTATTTCATTATCTGAAAAGGCATAAGTTTGATTTTTTTGTTGACAGGAAGCTCATAATGATGTATCAATGTGGGAGAAACAGTGGGGTGGCAAAATCTTTTATAATGCAGGGACAAACAGGAGTCAAGGAGAAATCATTTTAATTTCTAAACATTTTCAGGGGAAAGTACACTTGGAGTTAGTGGTTGAAAGAATGTTAATAGTATCAGTAGAAAATGACCATTAAAGATTCAAACTGGCAAATGTTTATGCCCCCAACAATACAAAGGACAAGTTTATGTTTTTTTTATGAAATTGCAAGAAGTGCTTAACATATTCGGTGAGCAAAACTTAATGGTTTTTGGTGATTTCGACTGTTGTGAACAATAAAATGGATATCATATCCGGTTTATTCCACAGCGAGGCAGAAGTGAAACGATTTAACTCTTTCATTCCTACTTTTCTACGAACCATTACTTCCTCTTGTTCCTAGATTCTTATAATACGAGTATTCTCCCTTCGTTCCTGGATTTATAGAGAAAAACAAAGAAGTGTAAAGTAAGAACTGCCACATGTGCTGTAGCAAACCGGCCAGAATAGAGCGGCGACCACTTTCCCACTCTGTAGGGGCCGTCTGGCATCCATTCTATTCATAAACACTGCCGCGCGAGCGACCCGGTCGTGACGTGTACCGATGACGCGACTCGCGCGAAGTTCAAAGCGCTTACTGCGAGAACCGATTTTCCGGGCTGCAGGAAGGAAAGGAGGGATTTTGTGCTGCCCGTTTTCCGGGCTGCAGGAAGGAAGGGTAGGATTTCTGCAAACCAGAAAACCGGGTTGCAGGGATGAAAGAGTTAATATTATAATCAAGAACTTAACACTTTCTGACGTGTGGAGAACATTTCATAATGATGAGAAAGAATTTTCATGGAGTAGAACCAATCCATTTGTTGCTCACCGATTAGACTATTGTTTTGTTTCAGAGGAAATCCTAACTCATTGTGTTTCATGTGAACTGCTAACCATTGCCCACTCTGATCATAAGGCACTGGTAACAGAGCTGAACGTTTGTAATTTTGTAAGAGGCCCCGGCCACTGGAGATTTAAAAACAGTTTTCTAAAAGACCAAGTTTGTGTTAATCAAATAAATGAACTATTAGGCAACCTCTTAGATGATACGTAACATTTTTTTTTTTTTTTTACAGAGTATGGGAAAACAATAGTCTGTAAAAACGGAAATAAAGAACGTTGAGAGCTTAGAGTTGCAGTTATTCGAAAAAGAAGAGGAATTTACTCTCGACCCTGAGAAAATGCTACACAAAGCAAATGCTTCATTTTGAAACAGCAGCTAGAATGACTGCAGGCTGGGAAAGTGAAAGGTGCTCAGATTCCAGCAAGGACCAAGTGGACTGAAGATGCTGAGTGCAATACTAAATATTTTGACAATGTAGAAAACGCAAGAGGCAAGAATAAGATTATAACAAAATTATGTAAACAATCCGGTGAAATAATAACAGGCCAGAAGGGAATACTGGAAGAACAGGTATTCTTCAGAGCAATACATAATCAGACCACAGTTGCACATGATGTCAGGGAGAAAAGCAAATTATTTAAATTACAAAACGAAAATGTCCCATGACTCAATGAAGAGGAAGCTGCATCTTGTGAGGGAATGATTACACTGAAAGAAACGACCAATGCTGTAAAACACATGAACAATGGCTCTGCCCCTAGCAGCGATGGATGACCATAGAATTTTTCACATTAAAAAAAAAAAAAAATTGGCAGTGTTCTATGAGGCCTTTCATAAAGGTGAGCTGTCGTATTCACAAAGGTATGGTATTACTAACTTGATACATAAAGCAAAAGAATTACAGAGAGATAATCTGAATAATCTGGAGACCTACTACTCTTACTAACTGTGACTTTAAATTATTAGCTAATGTTTTAGCCCTTCAACTTAGCCGAGTCATTAATTAATTAGTTAAAGAAGATCAGGTTGGATACATGATTAAAGGCAGAAACATCGCGATAATCAATCGATCGCGAAGATCAACTGATGACACAATTAACTACCTAAATAAAACTAATCAAGCAGGATACTTGTTGGCCGTTCATTTTTCCAAAGCGTTTGATTCGATAACTAAAGCTTTTCTACTGAATACCTTTGATATGTATGGCTTTGGTTCTGATGTTAAGAAATGGATATCAATACTGATGGACAGTAATTTTGCATCTATAAATCATGGTGGCTGGCTTTCTCAGCCCTTTAGTCTGAATTGTGGCATATGACAGGGTTGTTCATTTTCTCCACTAGTTTTCATTTTCGCCATTAAATTGTTGGCTATCAAAATTAGAAGCAGTACAGTAAATAAGAATTAAGATGCCTACACATTCTCAAACTGAAAACTATTATTTAAAAATAAAGCAAATGGCAGATGGCACCACGTTGTTCCTCGGAGATTGTAATGATATGACCAGATCACTGGAAATATTAACTTCTTTTCAGGAAATATCTGGTATCAAATTAACCCCTTGACTGCTGAGCCTACATGGCAGGAAGTGAATTGCCCAGTGCTGGGCTGGATTGCTGTGGCCGAGCGAAAACTACAGTGTGTTTACTTTTTAGCCCATATCTCTGTCACTACTGAGCCAACACCTAACAAAGTATATATTTTTTGAAAGGAAATTAAATTTGCTGTTTGACTGTATAAATTTGAATACCAGAAAGTATGACAACAAGAAGTGAGGCAAACAGAAATTGAGATGTTAGTAAAAATAACGGTAAAATCATATTATAAATTAACAAAAATGAATGACAAAAGAAACAAAAAAGTCAGGAAATGAATATAAAATAAATCAAATAACTGACCTGGTGATAAGATGGTAAAAAATCTGCCCAAACACAGCAACGTGATCCACATGAAAGCACACAATGCACTGATGCCTCCAAGAAACACTTGAACCACTACACTACACAGATTTCATCCAGAGAAGCACAAACACCACAGATTTCTTTTTTTTTTTTTTCCCACCACAGATTGTTTTTTTCAGCACACAATTCATTGGAGAAGCACGGGCACCAAAGATTTCTGCATACATGTAGTGTGTGTGTGTGTGTGTGTGTTGTGTGGTGTGTGTGTGTGAGTGATTTTATGTGAGGCTGCTCAGGCTGTATAGTTGACAATGGTGTGGTAGAGCTCAAAGCAGCCATTGTCAATGCAGAGTGCAGGCTTGGATGGGCAGACAGTGCACATGTACCGGCAGTCGGAGAGCACGCCCCGTGCAGCACACACTCTGCACTTGCGGTAGGGCTTCTCTTTCGTCTCTGTTGGAGGGATGGGCATAGGGAAATGGGCTGCTCCAACTCGCTGTGCATCACCAACACTCCCTGGTGGAGTACGTGCTACTGGTGTGGCAGGATCCACCGGGCGTTGGATAGAGGCAGCAACGAATTCCTGGAGGAAATCCAGGTAATCCTTTTTGTAGCCCCTCTCCTTGGCCACAATGTGTGCATTCAGTGTGGCCACCTGCAGAAAGTGGAAACCCAATTTCTTGGTCCACTTCTGGCACTTGCGGGTGATGTCGTAGGGCTCAATCAGTTGGTCCTGGATGTCCACGCCACCCATGTAGTAATTGTAGTCAACCGATGACATGGGCTGTCAGAACTCAGCTTGTGTGCGGCCTCTTCTCCTCCGTCGGAAGTTGTCAGTGTGCAGACTGGACACAATGAAAACTGCCTTGCTGTCCATAAATTTGAATATGTGGGTGCCATCTTTACAGAGGCTGCTGAAGTTGCGGGCTGGCACCTCCAGATTCTGCACACACTGTGGCACCCAGCTGTTTCTCACAGTGCCACAGTGCAGAGTGTTGTGGGCCAGCAGGTAGCGGTTCAGGTTGACCGAGCTGTAGAAGTTGTCGGCATACACAATGTAGCCCTTATCCAGCAGGTCCCCCATCAGCCACACCACGGTCATGGTCAGAGTCTGGGTGTCAGCGGGCAAATCGTTGTGGACACTTGTGATGGGATCTTCTTGCCTTGGTAGACCCTGACAACACAGATAAAGTACGACAACCACTCAGATAATACTCAGAGTCCTGACTCTACACCACACACACACACACACACACACACACACACACACACAGGCACACACATGGATGCAGAATGCACACACCACACACACACTCACAAACACACACCACAGCACATGCATGCAAAATGCACATCACACACACACACAGGCACACACATGGATGCAGAATGCACACACTCACAACACACACACACACACACCACACACCACACACACAGTCGCACACACACACACACACACACACACACACCTGAAGCGGTAGGTGTAGCCAGTCCGGTCACACATCAAGAACATCTTGATGCCAAACCTGGCCCTCTTGAGTGGCATATATTGCTTGAATCCAAGACGGCCTTTCCACAGTAGGAGGCTTTCGTCTACTGAAATTTGTTGCTGCGGCTTGCAGATTTTTTCAAACTGTACCTGCAGCTTGTCTAGCAGTGGCCTGATCTTGTACAGCCTGCAGCAGAAATTTGAAACAGAACTGACATTTTGAAATCTATGCATTTTTACTAAAGATAGTTAATAAATTATGAATAAAATGAAAGCAGGAAAAAAACATCATAATCAATGCAGTACTGTAATACAGCAGGTAAACTATGAGTAATAGAACTGAAGTGAAAACAGGAGTCATAGTTTATCAATTATTTATCAGTTTATTCATTCATTTGAAATATCATTGATTTATTTATCTATTTTGTTTGTTTGCATGCACGTAAGTGCATCTACTTGCTTATGTAGTTATTAGCTATGATTCTCACCTGTCATAGAGAGCATCCCCTGCTGCTGGCATCTTGCTGTTGTCACTGAAGTGAAGGTACTTCAACAGCAGAAGAAAGCAGTCCTGCGGCATGGTCTGGCTGAAGATGGGGGTGTAGAACAGCCTGTTGGTTGATCAGTACATGTGCAGTTTTGGCTGCTGGTCAAGGCCCATCAGAAACAGCAATCCCAGGAACACGTGTATTTCCTGAATATTTTTTTCTTTCCAATTACTGGCCCTGGCTTTTGGTTTTGCTGCCAGATATTCTACATTATCAGCCATGTACTGTGTAGCGTACCTGTTGGTTTCTAAGCAGCCCCAGAATCTCATTGTGATGAACAAATTCACAAAATCATAGACGTGAAGTTTTCAGTGTTGACTTCAGCACTCACACCTACAGTTCACTGAATCAACTTGATTGGTTCAAACTCACTGCATCTGCCCAGTCTCCTCGTTTCTAACATTCACAGTGACTGTGTCACGCCATGCGCTCTCCCCCTCCCCTTCCTCATGTCCTCTCCACGTGTCATCTCCACACTGTTGCCATCTGACTGCAGCCCCACACCATGTCTTCGTGATGACTGATTCAAGCAGCAGAACAGCATCATCTACAGCTGTAGACGTACTAGCAACAGCACAGGATCAGCATCATCTACAGCTGTAGAAGTACTAGCAACAGCAGCTCATCACTCAGTGTCGTCTAACAGCAGCAGGAATTTCACGCATGCGCCTCACTCTACAGCTGTAACGTACTAGCACAGCAGCAGGAATCACATCTACACTGTAGACTACTAGCAACGCGATAGATCTACCTGAGACTATACACAGCAGCAGGAATAGCATCATCTACAGCTGTAGACGTACTAGCAACAGCAGCAGGAACAGCATCATCTACAGCTGTAGACGTACTAGCAACAGCAGCAGGAATAGCATCATCTACAGCTGTAGAGTACTAGCAACAGCAGCAGGAAAGCATCATCTACAGCTGTACGACGGAAGACTAGCAAACAGCAGCAGGAATAGCATCATCTACAGCTGTAGAAGTACTAGCAACAGCAGCAGGAATAGCATCATCTACAGCTGTAGAAGTACTAGCAACAGCAGCAGGAATAGCATCATCTACAGCTGTAGAAGTACTAGCAACAGCAGCAGCATGAGGCCTGCTCTCACTCATAGTTTCAGTTGACTGAGACTGAGAGTTATCATGCAACTGTTGTGGTTGGAGCCTCGTCAACAAAGTTTGAATGTCACTCGTGCCGTCAACATCGTCCCCATCATCACTCAATTCAAGCTCAATATCGGGATCAAAATCTTCTTGATCCAAGTCTCTATCATGCAAAATACAAAAAACTTCTGTAGCATTATACCACTTTTTCGCTGCCATCGTACCTTGTCAAACTCACTTGCAATTGCTTCGCCTCGTGGCTCAACGAAAACCGGTCGCTTTTTGAAACTCGTGGTCACATCCGTTAATGTTGGGTATCAAACGAAAGGGCAAGAACTCTACTTTCCGGTCGTGTAATCTATATAATCGAATAACACGATGCTGCCCCTTACACGACACCGATGTAAACACATGTGACGAGGACGAGCGGGTTTGCCCATAGCATTGTCGATATAGGCGGTAATGTCCCTTACAGGACGAGCGGGTTCGCCCGTAGCATTGTCGATATAGGCGGTAACGTCCCTTACAGGACGAGCGGGTTCGCCCTAACGCAGTCAAGAGGTTAAATAAGTTAAAAACAAAGGCATCAGAAATGGGAAGACAGAGAAAAGAACAAAACTGGCCATTCACTACTGTAGAGAAAATAAAAATTCTTGGCATTTATTTTGAAACCAATAAAATGGAAGAAATACAGAAGATAACTGGAAAGATAGAATCGAACGAAATTATAGAATTAATTATAAAAAAAAAGTGTCCAGGTAAGGTCATTGTGATAAAAACCTTTTTGATCAGCCAGTTGGTCCATGTTGTGCAATCTGTTGGCATCCCAGAAATAATCTTAAATAAAATGAACACAATGTTGTATAAATTTCTGTGGCAGAAAAGGTTTATCAACAGAAAAGCATTTGAAAAGGTAAAAAGACCAACAATGGAATCTGATACTGATGATGGAGGCCTAAACATGATCAACATAATTCATTCCAGAAACATTTGTATTTGCAGTGGATTGGGAAACTGTAGAACAGTGAAGTTCATGAAAACTGAAAGTTCATACCCATGTGACATTTCCAAAAGACTGCCTGTGGATCTGGTGTTTTTCATTTAAATGCTAGGTCCAAAGAAATGAAAGTCCTTGATAGGATAAACAATGAGTTCTGGAGAAAAGTTTTGGTAACCCATCTCAACAGCAAAACCATTACAGGGCCTAATGAAATCAACTGTAATAATTTTCATTCTCAGCTCCTGTTCAACCATCCTATGATTAAGTACAAAAAGAAAGTTATTTTCTTTCAAAACTGGCAAAAAAAAAAAAAAAAAGGTATCGATCAAATGAAAAACATCATCCATTACGATGAAAAGAGACTGTTGTCTCTGGAAGAAGTACAAAATATAATCAGTAAAAACAAAGCAAACATTCTGTTTGAGTATAATGCTCTTGTCAACTCAATCCCTCAAGAGTGGGTGCAGTGGATAGAATGGGGTGAACCTGAAACATCCACACTCCCTTGTGATGCAAAGGACTTTGATATAAAACCAAAAAACATTAAACAGTATTTATTAAGGAAGATAGATAGACTCATCAACATCATGTCATTTTTGGCGTAGAAAATTTGGATATGAATTAGACAGATCAGCGTGGTCCACAGCTAAAGAAGCCACGAAAGACACAAGACTTAAGAGTCCTGCACTCGAAAATCTTACACAACATTTACCTTACCAATATTATGCTTAACAAAATGAAAGTAGCAGAAAATAACAAATGTTCCTATTGCAATGATCAGACAGACTTTATAGAACATTTTTTTCCTCAACTGTGTGGTCGTAAAAAGGTTCTGGGAGTTCTTAGAATACAAAATATATATAAAAACAAATAGTAAAATAACACTGACAGCAGTGGATGTTTCGTTTGGTGTAAATAGATTGAGATATCCTAAAGACAAATACTTATACATTAACCTACTCATATTATAAGGAAAAATGTCTATCAGTGTCTATAAAAAGACGCTATCTCACCAGCCGCCGTGGCGAAGTGGTTAGCGTCGTGGACTCCCGGCTGGGAGGTCGTGGGTTCGAATCCCATCAGAGTCATGTGGGTTTTTCTGCCCCGACCGGCTCCCACCTAGAGCTGAGTTTGCTATGGGCTCAGATGGGAAGACTGGGACCACACAGTTGAGTTTCATCCACTTAATGGATGTGTTTCTGAGAGTGTTGCTCAAATTTCCTGATCAACACTGCAGGTGCCTGTATCTCTCAGGCCTGGTTGTTGCCGGGATATATTATGAAAGGAAGTGTAGAGTACAGCCCTGTCATGAAGGCTCAGACCGAAATGGAAATCCGTAGAATCATCTTAATCATCCTCATTCTCATCGACCAGCATTAAAAAAAAAAAAAAATGTCTCAGATTCTGTGGCCCTTCATGCCCTGCTCTCATGGTGACCTCAATTTCGATGTCCTCTCCACATCTGTGGCCTTGGTTTGGTTCCGTCGGGGTCACCGGTATCGGCGGGTCCATGGGGGCTGTCGTTGGACGGACGTGGTGGCGCCCTCCGAGGGAGATCTCACTCACGCCAGCTCCGCGACTAAGCAATTATTGTTGTCAGTAGCGGGCTTAGTAGCTGGTGTCCTGCTATGTTAGATCAGAACAGGCGCCACTGAACACCACCGAAGTGACTCGGCACCAGTGCAGTGTCTCCTCCGGTGGGTTGCCTCTTGACGACTTGACATTGACTGCTCCCTGTGGATTGCCGGTGCCGGGGCTGCGGCGGGGCCGATTGGGCTGTGACTGTGGACAGCATGTCGGAATGAGCGGCGTGGATGCACTGCCTCTGAGGTGGCGCAGAGATTGGGACAGCAAAAAAAAAAAAAAAAAAAAAAGACGCTATCTCCTATTTCTTTACAAATACTATTTGACAGAGGAATCAAACTAAGAGATGTTAGATACTTATCTTGGTTACATATATATTGATGGATAAACTTTATTTTCTTTGCTTGTTTGTTTGCTTGCCTGCTTATTCTATTACTGCTATGGTTTAAGTATATGGTGACATAACTATGTATATGAGTTTGATATGCTTGTCACTCTCTTCGTCTCTCTGTAAACATTCTCCCTCTCTCTATTCCTCACACACACACACACACACACACTGTATCTCCCCAACCCTCTCTGTCTGTTTGTCGCTCTGTCTGCCTGCATGTCTGTCTGTCTTCCCCCCCCCCCCCCCTCTCCACCCAGGTCCACAACCTCTGTTGCACTATACTGCAGTGTTGTTATAGTACTTACAACCTCCTCAATAACAACCTCTGTTGCACTATACTGCAGTGTGTGTTATAGTACTTACATACCTCCTCATATAACAACCTCTGCTGCACTATACTGCAGTGTGTGTTATAGGACTTACATACCTCCTCATATAACAACCTCTGTTGCACTATACTGCAGTGTGTGTTATAGGACTTACATACCTCCTCATATAACAACCTCTGCTGCACTATACTGCAGTGTGTGTTATAGGACTTACAGACCTCCTCATATAACAACCTCTGCTGCACTATACTGCAGTGTGTGTTATAGGACTTACAGACCTCCTCATATAACAACCTCTGCTGCACTATACTGCAGTGTGTGTTATAGGACTTACAGACCTCCTCATATAACAACCTCTGTTGCACTATACTGCAGTGTGTGTTATAGGACTTACAGACCTCCTCATATAACAACCTCTGTTGCACTATACTGCAGTGTGTGTTATAGACTTACAGACCTCCTCATATAACAACCTCTGCTGCACTATACTGCAGTGTGTTATAGTACTTACATACCTCCTCATAGTAACAACCTCTGCGCACTATACTGCAGTGTGTGTTATAGACTTACATACCTCCTCATATAACAACCTCTGCGGCACTATACTGCAGTGTGTGTTATAGTACTTACATACCTCCTCATATAACAACCTCTGCGGCACTATACTGCAGTGTGTGTTATAGTACTTACATACCTCCTCATATAACAACCTCTGCGCACTATACTGCAGTGTGTGTTATAGTACTTACATACCTCCTCATATAAAACCTCTGCTCACAATGCAGGTGACATGTGCGAAAACGCTTGAGGAAAAACTGAAAAAAGAAGTAATTACATCTCTTGTTTAATTCATTTTGTTCTCTGATATCACACATTATGAGAGTGAGAGTGTCAGTATACCACACATGAAGACATTAACAACCAGACACTGTACTTAGTATCAACGGGCGAAAATATTAAAATCAAGCTAAAAAAATATGTCCATTTGTAAGAGAACAAACTATGCATGGTGTGTGAGAAATCAGTTTACCAAAAAAAGACAGCTTACTCAAAAAAGTTAGTAGTGGAAATTGTTTTGTTTTTTCTTCCGCTTTTGGGGGGGGGGGGGGTGGGGGGTGGGGGTGGGGGTTGCAGATGAAGAGGACAGTGTGAAGTGCCAAAAAATGGAGAGGTGGATTTTGGTCGTGGGAAAAAAAGAACAGAAAAAAAAGAATATATTACCGCCTTAGGTGCTCCAAAATTTGTTTCGATGATGGACAGCTTTGTTTCGTTCACCAGACCCTTTGTTCACCAGATCCTTTGTTCACCAGACCCTTTGTTCACCACACCCGCAGACAGACTTGCCTGCAGGTGGAGATGGCTTAGGTTTTGGAGATGGTGGAGGTCGCCTTTTAATCTCCACACCTGGTTGGAATCCTCTCTGTCCAATGCCTGCAGTCATCTTGAGACACCTGCACAGAAAACACAATTAACAGAGAAATCCAGCAACAATGTTAACCCTGTAAATACCAAACACACACATACGCACATACACACATGCGTGCATGCATACACACACATGCACATATGCACACACCCATCACCTCATCTCCGACCCTTCAAGTGGTCCAATGTCTTCTTCAGCAGTCCTGCGACACCTGCACAGAAAACACAGTGAGTTAGCACATGCCCCCCAAATGTTGCCCCTGTGAACACACACACACACAACACACACACACACACACACACACACCTTCCCCTCCTGTCACCCTTCCCTTCTTCTTCCCTCCTCTCCCATCTCCAGCCCCCCCCCCCCCCCCACCCCTTGCCTCCCTTTCCCTTCTTCCCGAACACCTCTGTCTCCCCATCCACTTCTATCCTTCTCTACCTCAGAAAGACAGACACATGCACACACTCGTCTCACATTCAGCTCTCCTCTCTGTCTACTGTCTGTAGTTTTCCTGAGACACCTACATAGAAAAACAAAAGGTAATGCAGAAACCAACAATAATGTTATCTCGAAACCCAACACAACAGACCACACACAACACACACACACACACACACACACACACACAACACACACCACACAACACACACACACACACACACACCCCTACCTCATCTCATCACCGGCCCTCCACATAGTCCTGGATCGTACTCAGCAGTCTTGCAACACCTGCACAGAAAACAGAATGAGCTAGTATATGTCCCCAACAATGTTGCCTGTGACGGTACAAAGTGTCCGCAGAAACAAAGTGTACCGTGAACTGACATTCAAAGTGTCCGCAGAAATCCTGCAGACACTTTGTTCCTCGAGGTGACATATAACTTACAAAAGCGGAACAAACGTTTAACAGAATCTCTTATACTTCTAGGTTTTGATGCAACAATTGCAGGTGATTTTATTTTCTACTTTATCATTCTTCTGGCAAAACAGTATGTATATAAATGTAAGTTAGAAGGCAGTCTCCCACAATTAACTGTCTTTTTGAGAATATTGAAATATAGATTTAGAATTGAAAAATATAACTCATATTTAACAATGAACCACATGGACTTCCAGACAAAATGGCTTGCATATGAGCCCCTCGTCTTTGATGCTTAACTGTTTTTTGTCAGTGTGAATGTATGTAATGCAATATATGATAACTAAGCACTAGACTAACAAACAATATTTCTGCTCCCTTGCTGATGACAGTCTATGAGGCTCATGTATGTTACTTAATGTGTACGGGTTTTTTTTTTCTTTCAAGGTTGCTATCATTGAGACAATGTGTTCTGTGAAAATAGCATATCTTCATTTGCTGTGAACCAACCCATTCTGTCTTAATGTTTATCTGGTTAATTGTCAGTGTGTCCGCTTGTTTGTCCTCCTACCTGTCCTTTGTGGTGCTATTCGTTTATCCTCACTGATCTCTCTATCCTATTCTTTTTTTTTTTTTTTAAATTTTAAAGCATGATTACACTACATAGGAAGGATTTGCCTTAAGTACAATGCATTGTGCTATGCTGTTTACGTCAAGTAATCATGCTTTAGATAGATAAATGATGATATGCTGAAGGCTATATCTTTTTTTTTGTTTGTGTATATACTTACTTGTCTATGTATCTATGTTTCGGAAGACCAAGGCCAGGATTTAAACCACAGTGCCAAGGACATCCACGCTGTTGGTTCGGATGAGGAATTTGCACAGGCCCTCGATGCCAGGCGCCTGAAACTCAACTTGCCACGAGCAAACGAAACTGAAGATTGGGAGAAACTGGATGCAAAAATCGTCCAAAGACTCGATGCACTGATAGGGAAAAGCACCCTGGAACACAAACTAGCCACATATGGGGACATTGTGTATGCCACATGTAGAGACGCCTATGGAGCAAAACTACCCAAAGAGAAAACACCTCCAAAGAAATCCAGACGCCAAGAAAAGATGGACAAGATCAGGGTCCAAAAGAAAAACCTCAAGATGCAAATGAAGACCGCACTGCCAGCTGAAAAACAAGGCTTGGAAAAACTGTGGAAAGACCTGAAAGAAAAACACAGTGCCCTCAGCAAAGCGGAATCTGCGAGGAAGAGGAAGAGCAAAAAGAAGAAGGCACAAGAGCGCTTCTTCAGAGACCCCTTCCAGTTTGCCAGAACACTGTTTGAGCAGCCAAAATCTGGGACCCTAAGTGTGGACAAAGGAGTTCTTGAGCAGCATCTGAGGAAAACATACTCTGACCCACAGAGCAAAGCACCACTCGACATTCAAGGTCTGGTGTGGCCAACCAACCCTGAGGAACAGTTCAATGGCAAGCCTCCAACGTTGGCGGAAATCAAGAAGGTGGTCGACAAAGCCAGAGCCAAATCATCACCAGGGCCAAACGGAATACCTTACCAGCTTTACAAGAAATGTCCCAAGGTGCTGGAGTGGCTCCACAGGCTGCTGCGATCGGCTTGGAGAAACCAGAAGATCAGCGGCCAGTGGATGACGGCAGATGGTGTGTACATCCCCAAAGAGCAAAACTCAAGTGACATTAGCCAGTTCAGGCCAATATCACTACTGAACGTCGAAGGGAAAATCTTCTTCTCTGTCATGGCAGCAAGGCTGACCAAGTACCTGATGGAAAACAAGTACTTGGATGTGTCAGTCCAGAAAGGTGGCATCCCAGGCGTGGCGGGCTGTGTAGAACACGCCACAATGATCTGGGACGCAATCCAAAAAGCAAAAACAGAAAAGAGAGACCTGGACGTAGTGTGGCTTGATCTGGCAAACGCATATGGATCTGTGCCCCATGAGATGATACAGTTGGCTCTTGAGATGTACCATGTGCCAAAGAACATCCGCGACATGCTCAAGAAGTACTTCAATGGCTTCTCAATGCGGTTCTCTACCAAGGAGTACACAACAGACTGGATCAACTTGGAAGTGGGTATTGCAATGGGCTGTGCAATTTCCCCAATACTGTTCGTGCTGGCAATGGAACTCATCTTGAAAGCAGCAACAAACAACGCAAGACAAACAGACCTTGGCGATGGATACAAGATGCCTCCTCTCAAGGCCTTCATGGATGACACTACAGTGATTTCATCCAGAGAAGACGAGACACGTCATGTGCTGGAGAGGCTGGACGACATAGTTGCCTCATCCAGAATGAAGTTCAAGCCAAAGAAATCACGGAGTCTCTCACTGAGGAAAGGAAAAGTGGCCGGATCTGTGGTCTTCAGTGTTGCCAACCAGGCCATTCCAACAGTCACAGAAGAACCAGTCAAGAGCCTTGGAAGATGGTATGATGATACGCTGAAAGACACACAAAGAGCAAAAGAAACCAAGCAGATGGCGGAGGAAGGCTTGGAGACCATTGACCAGTGTGGGCTCCCTGGCAAATACAAGGTCTGGTGTCTGCAGTTCATGCTGATACCAAAGCTGCTATGGCCTCTGATGATATACGACATCTGCACCAGCATAGTGGAGGCAATGGAAGCCAAAATCAACAAGTTCACAAGGAAATGGCTTGGTGTCCCACCCTGTCTGACTGACATAGCGCTGTACTGTCGCCAAGCAAAGCTGAAACTACCCCTGAAATCCATCCTGGAGGAATACAAAGCAGGGAAGATCAGACTTCAAAGCATGCTGGAGGACTCAGGAGACAAGGTGGTAGAAGCAATTAAGCCCCAGCTGAAGACAGGCAGAAAATGGAAAGTTCAAGAGGCGATGGATTCTGCAAAAGAAAGTCTCAAGATCAGAGAAATAACAGGACACACACAGACCAACAGACAGGGACTGGGGGTGACCAAAACTGAATGGTGGTCAAAGGCCAAAGGAAAAGCCAAAAGAGACATGATGATTCAGGAGATGAGAAAAGAAGAAGACCAAAAAAGACTCCAAAAAGCAGTCCAGCAGAGCCAGCAAGGGCAATGGACAACGTGGGAGAATGCACTCCAAAGAAGTCTCACTTGGAATGACATTTGGCACATGGCCCCTCTCAGGATCAGCTTCATTCTCAGATCTGCATATGACCTTCTGCCCTCAAATGCAAACCTGGTGAAGTGGGGGAAAACAGACGATCCTGCATGCCCCCTCTGCCATGAAAAACAAACAGTGGAGCATGTCCTAAGCTCATGTAAAGTAGCCCTGGCTCAAGGAAGGTACACATGGAGGCACAACCAAGTGCTCAAAGAAATTGTACAAGTAGTCTGGGCTAGTACCAACACCACAAAAGGGAAAATCAGGACTCCAAAAGCACCCGCAACATTCTTCACGGCAGGAGGCAGCAAATCATGGCCAAGAACAACAGTGCCACTCGAAACATGCAGGCAGAGTCTGCTGGACGGGGCAGATGACTGGGAGTGCACTGCAGACCTCCCAGAATGGAAGAGTCACCCAGAGATCATCAGCAAGAGTGGCATGAGACCAGACATAGTAGTCCACTCTAAGTCAACCAAGCAGCTGATCATGATCGAGCTCACGGTGCCATATGAGAACAGAATGGAGGCAGCTCAAATCTACAAGACTGAAAAGTATGCTGATCTGGCAAACAGCCTGAGGAGAGAAGGCTATCAGGTCAAAGTCCTCACTGCAGAAATTGGAGCTAGGGGGTTTGTAGGAACGTCTGCATACAGCCTCATGAAACAGCTCTCAGTTGCAGGGAAGGAAAAAACCAGAGCCCTGAAAGCAATGGCAGAAGCGGCAGAGAGGTGTTCAAGCTGGATCTGGTCAAGGAGGAACAAAAGTGAACTTCATAAGGCTTAATTTCCCTACAAATATCAGGTGTCCCTGTGGCTCAGTGGTTAAAGCGCGAGTCATTAAGTGGAAAATGAGCATGTCCAGAGGGTCATGGGTTCGAATCCCAGCCATGGCTCGTCCCAAGATGGGAAAAAAAGGGGCAGCAGAGGGACATCCGGAGTCATGAACCGGGTGTGGCCCAACCCCCCTAGAGTGTCAGGAGATAAGGGCCGAAACACTTGCTTGAAGGGGGCTTCTCTTCTGAGGACTCTCTGCTGCCACGCTCTCCACGAGTTTCTTTCTACTAGCTTGCCATATACCTAATTTCTGAATATCGATGTTGCTGCACATTTCAGTTTCTGTAATAACAATAAAAGAAAAAAAAAATGTTTAAAAAAAAAAAAGTGTCTGCAGCCGTTTCAGCCTCAGTGTGAGTGGGTGAATGTGCATGTACACTCCCATGTGCGTGCATGCGTGTGGTGTGTGTGTGTGTGTGTGGGGTGTGTGTGTGTGTGTGTGTATGTGTGTGTGTGTGTGTGTGTGTGTGTGTGTGTGTGTGTGTGCGTTGGTGCGAGTGCGTGTGTGTGTGTGTGTGCGTCTCTGTGTGCATGCGTGCGCGCGCGTACGCGTGCACGTGAGCGTAATCTAAACTTTGTGAGCTGTTGCACAAAAAAGTAGTCAACAAATTTTAACCTTTTTTTTTTAATTAAGATGCACACACACACACACACACACACACACACACACACACACACACACAAACGCATGCATGCACGCGCATGGGAGTGTACGTGCACATTCACCCACTCACACTGAGGCTGAACCGGCTGCGGACCCTTTGTTCCGCTTTTGTAAGTTATATGTCATCTCGCGGAACAAAGTGTCCGCAGGATTTCTGCGGACACTTTGAATCTCAGTTCACGGTACAAAGTGTCCGCAGGGAACAAAGTGTCCGCATGCGGACACTTTGTTTCTGCGGACACTTTGTACCGTCACAGTTGCCCCTGTGAACAGCACACTCTCTCTCTCACACACACACACACCTCCCCCCCAACCCCCTCCCCTCCCCTTTTCCCCTCCCCGCCGCCCCCCCACCCCCACCCCGCCTCCCCCCCACCCACCCCCACCCCGCCTCCCCCCCACCCCACCTCCCCCCCACCCCCACCCCACCTCCTCCCCACCCCACCCCACCCACGCCTCCCCCACCCCACCCCCGCCTCCCCCACCCCACCCATCCCCTCCCCCCCTGTCTCCCCCACCCCACCCCCATTTCCCATCCCTCCTCCCCCTCCCCCTGTTCTTCCCAGCTGTGTTGTTAAAATTAAAGAATTCCAACTGCTGTCAGCCTTTCTATCTGAATTGTAAGAAACACAAATCACACACACAACACACACACACACACACACACACACAACACTCACACGCACACACATACACACGCGCACGCGCAAGCATGCACAGAGTACTCTCACTGAGCTCTCCTTAATAACCCGATTCTTCAGCTGTGCTGTGCACAGAGTACTCTCACTGAGCCCTCTTAATTGCCCGATTCTTCAGCTGTGCTGTGCACAGAGTACTCTCACTGAGCCCTCTTAGTTAATTGCCCGATTCTTCAGCTGTGCTGTGCACAGAGTACTCTCACTGAGCCCTCTTAATTGCCCAATTCTTCAGCTGTGCTGTGCAGAGTACTCTCACTGAGCCCTCTTAATTGCCCAATTCTTCAGCTGTGCTGTGCACAGAGTACTCTCACTGAGCCCTCTTAATTGCCTGATTCTTCAGCTGTGCTGTGATAGCAACATGGTGATTACCACTGAGAACACACAATGATGTTTTCACCATTACAAGCACCTCATCTTGTCTCCCATGCCACGCCCCATCCCCCCCCCCTCCCCCCCCCCCCCCAAATCGGCCTTCCCATGCCCTCCCACACACACACACACAACCTTTTTCTGCAAAGTGCAGAAATTCCCACACCTTCACCTGTCTATCCCTGTCCTTTCCCTCCCTCCCTCCCTCCTTCCGTCCCAGCCCTTTCCAAATCCTGGATTATCCAGTATCCAGTGGGTGATACGCCCCAGTGGTGCTGTGAAAGACTGAAGAAAGTGAAGTCATTTCCAATGTCACACTTCAAAGTCATCAGTCTACAGACTGGATGCATTCTCTGGTCACAACTGATAAACAACAGTAAGCTCAGAATCTGCCTGCACACATGAGCTTAGCGTCAAGCAGGAAAGCATTCATACCATCCAGTGCCTACACTCAATGAGTCCCTCTCCAAATGGCAGCAGCGGAGTACTTAAATAAGCTGCATGTGCGTTCTGGGTACTAGTAAGATAAAAAGTCAATTCCTAACTCACCACCAGAAAAGTATGTTAACAAGCAACCTTTTTTTTTTTCATTTTTATATTTTGTAAGTTTTTTTTTTCATTTTTTCAAATTGTCTTTGTTTTTTTTTTGTTTTTTTGTTTTTGTTTTTATAAACTACACACACTGACACAGACATGACGAAAACAACACTTCCAAAGCTTTCTAATCAACATAGGAAACGTTTTTTTTGCCATATGTATTTTTCAAAAAAATTTTCATTTTTATATTTTATAAGTTTTTTTTTTTTTTTTTCAAATTGTCTTTAGGTTTTTTTGTTTTGTTTTTTGTTTTTATAAACTACACACACATTGACACAGACATGACAAAGACAACACTTCCAGAACTTCCTAATCAACATAGGAAACTTTTTTTTTCTCAACACAAAAAATCAAATACGACATCGCCTTTCTAGTGGACAAGAAACGATGAACTAAGTATAAATCTCGCATCATCGCACTCGCATACATGCAAGTTGAAGGCTGGCTGCCAATCTAACAAAAATGCGAGCAACACAGGGGGCAGTAACCCCTGCCCACATATACACACACACACTTCTGATGACATCACAGCCAAGCTCTTCAGGCAGTTGGACTTTCTGAACATTTACTAAGAAAGTGACACACCAGATGCTAAGCACGGAATTTTAAAAAATGAAAAGAAAAGAAAACAAAAACAGATTCTGCTGAGCAGCATTCAAGTATCATTACCATACTAAAGATAATTTGTGTGTGTGTGTGTGTGTGTGTGTGTGTGTGTGTGTGGTGTGTGTGTGTTGCCAAACAGGTTGGAAAGATACATTCTGCTGGTATAAATCTGACTGTATTACACCAATTGTGAATCACGGGAGAGAACTGTGTGAATGAAACAACTGCTGCCTGACAGAGAGAAGAGAGAGAGAGAGGAGAGAGAGAGAGAGAGAGGGGGGGGGGGGGGAGAGAGAGAGAGAACTATGTTTTAAGCCACACACTGAATGGACAGTCAGGGACAGAGAAAACCAAGTGG
>JAMYXO010001361.1:0-7500 GCA_033310375.1 Conus canariensis
GCGCGCAAGCGTGCGCACCCCTTATGCTATTCCTGTTTCGCAAAACAGTTTCAAACTTAAGGTTTCTCAAAAATTGCTTCTCATTAGTAAGAAGAAGAAAAAGAAGAAGAAGAAGAAGAAGAAGAAGAAGAAGAAGAAGAAGAGAGAGAGAGAGAGAGAGAGGAGAGAGAGAGAGAGAGAGAGAGGAGAGGAGAGAGAGAGAGAGAGAGAGAGAGAGAGAGAGGGGAGAACTGTCACGCACGGACATTCAAGGGACATAATTTCGCATATTGTAAGGCGGAGTTGTTGCAGCGGTCAGTTCTTTCTTTTTCCCGTGTCGATATTTGGGAGTTACGATGCATGTTTTATTTTTTGTGTGTGTGTTTTGGTCGAGTCATTGTTGGTAGGTGATCGACTAAAGAGGGTGAAGTTTGTGCCTATGTTTGACTGTATCCATTCTTGTGATTTTGTGGTCTGTTGCCTTGGTGATTTATGGGTGATTGTTTGACCAACTATTGGAGATCGGTGCTTGTATATGGTTGTGTCCACATTTGGTCTTGTGTACAAGCTGTTGGTGGTTATCGATTGATGATTGGAGGGATTTATAATCTAGAGTCTGTGCCGATACACAGTTGTTCCCATATTGGGAAGTGTGGTCTCATCACCCTAGGTGACTTATTGCTGATTGGTCTTCTGGCAAGTTGGTGTTTCGAGTCTGTACACGATTGTCTCTATCTATGCCCCTATCTGGAGTTTTGTCGTGCCGTTCCCTGGGCTGCTTATTGATGATTGGTCGAAGTCAGGGTGTGGCCTTGTCAGTTTCATGATGTCTGTCAACTCTAAGTGTCGTCTGTTTTTTGACTGTCTGATTTAGTTGTTTGCGACTCCTGGCTCGAGACGGAGGTCTTCTGATCCAGCGTTCGGTGAGGCGGTTTTGCCACTTTGTTTAGTGGGCTGCCAGGAAACCCATCGGTGTGTCCTTGTGACAGCTCGGGATTCCTAGAAGAAGTTATCTGTGTGTCGGTGTCTGCCACCAGTGTCCACGCCTTCAAGGGAGCGAGGGTTTCCCCGGTCTGGAGTTGCTCTGGCGGGTGTTTGTCCTGTATTGTCTTCGTTGGTCATCGTAACTCCAGGTGAGAAGTGTAGGGCAGGTTGTTCATTGAAGAAGGGAGTTGGAGGTAGATGATTCTGGATCGAAACGCGTCGTTTGTACATAGGCGAAACGTGAGAAGCGCGATTCAGTTTAGTATATATATATAGAAACAAACAAACAAACAAACAAACCACACACACAGAGGATCTAGGGGCCGTAAATCGCGCCGGCTTGTAGACAAGGGGGGAAGGAGTGAGAGGGAGGTGTCATATGCTTGATGCGCGCTACTGTTTCAGGCGAGAGAATATCGTCATGCGCGCGCGCGCGCGCCGAATGTCGGTATGTGCGGTGGTTGTGGTTTTCACTGCATTGTGTCTCCGTCGTTCGTTGAAAATGAATTAAAAAAAAAAAAAAAAACGTGGTATTTTTATTCCGGTAATTATCCAGTCAAACCATAAGTTCGTATATATGAAAATTGATGAGGATTATAATAGGTTTTTGTTTATTCTTATTTTTCTTTTGATTGGAGAAGAAAATTATTTCGTATGCCCCTCTTTTCATATGAAGGATGGCTGTTGCGCCGAAGCGATAATGGGAGGGGGGATGGTGGTGTGCTTTGACCTCGAGTAGGGGGAAGAGGGAGTGTGAAGGTGGATATTGTAGTTGGAAAGAAAATGGTATATGGTTGTTTGTGTGAAGTTGGTGAATTATATGACATTGGTGGTTTGAATTGATGAATATTTGCGGTGTTATGCATTGATATATTTAATGCATTATGTTTTCTTTTTGTGATTATGATTGGAAGTTGGAATAGGTAGTTTTTAAATTTATTGTGTTATTTTTAAGTTAGTGCAGTGATTTGGTTGCAAGTTGAAATTGATTAGGCGTATGCCTAGTCACGTACAGCCCAGCAGGGGGGCGCCGTCCTGTCGCTCCGCTTTTGTTAGTATGTCTGGGTCTTCGTTACTATATATGGCCTCGCCGGTCATTTGTTTTCGATCGCTATCGGTTTTGGTGATACTGCGCTGTTTGAGTTCAGGGCAGTGACAGTGGTCATTCATTTTATTATTGGATTATGATACCATATCGGGGTTGACCCAATATTGTCTCTTATTCAGCAGCGGCGAGCGCTTCCGCTCTCTGGTGTTGTTGTTCTGGTTGAATCGTTTGGCATCATTATATGCCGTTGAAGAAACAGTAATTCTTTATTCTTTACTCCGATCATCTGTTGTGTATTGAACTGTTAGGATCTACAGTTTCGTCATCCTTCCGGGGCAGGTGTTGGTGAGAAAGTGATGGGAGAGATATGGGGTATCGGTCAGAAATCTGCTAATGCATTTAAAACCACAGTGCCAGCTCTACACAGATGCCTACCACTGTAAACTACTGCATTCCACAATCGCACGCACAGAAATAGGTGCACAGTTCGCTCGCGCTCACGTACAGTCGCAAACACGTTCACATTTTGTTCTCTTACTTTTCTGTCTCTCATTGTTACGCACTAGGTCTGGGCCAGCACAACTTACCTGAAAGGTTTGAGTTATGAGGAAAGGCTAGAAAAGATGAAACTACCCAGCATGTCTTACAGAAGGATACGAGGAGATCTTATAGAAGTGTATAAGTATACACATGGACTGTACATGTTGGAAAACTCCTTGTTTGAGAAAGAGATTAGGACAATCACCAGGGGACATTGCTTTAAGCTGAAAAAAAAATAACACAGATGCAGCACAAGTCTCCGACAGAACTTCTTCTCTCAACATGTGGTGATTTGGAACCGCCTTCCTTCCAGTGTTACTCAAGCACCTTCCTTGAACAGTTTGAAAAACAGACTGGACTGTGTCATGAAACAGGACATATATAGTTTAGATGTGCCTCCCACCTTCAGTTTCTGATCAAAACATAAGTAGTTTTCAGCAAAAAAGTTATGGAAAGCTTTACTGGTCAAAACACCAGCAGAAGATTATACACTCGTTCTACAGAAAGATGTACAAATCAGAATCCAAAATATCATAAAAGGAAACAAATCGATTTTAACATAAATTTTTATTAGTTTCACAGAACAACCCTTCTGCAATATTTGGTTAAAAAAATCTCGGCCTCAAACAGTTTTTTTGCAATTTTTCATTGAACACAATGGCCTGAAACGAATGTTGTAATTTGCGTTAGGCCACATTGCTAGCTTCAAAATTCAATGAACGCAAAACAGGAAACAAAATCCACCAATACTTTCCATTTTCAACTCCAGAAATGAATATCGTTTCATAGCATACTACGCCTGTTTGCTTTCTCTAAGCAAACTCGTCAAACTTTATATGAATTCAACAGCTAAAAGAAAAAAGCTTTTTTTTTTCATCCACCAACTCCTCAAACAAAATCTCTTATTTAGCATAACAATAGGAAGGACAAAAATGTATAATGAAAAAGTGAAACTTAATCACTCCTTTCACTAAATTTCACCGAACTGTGTGATAATAAGTCGGTGAAAATTACTTCAAACCTCAAAAATAATTATAACGTAGATTACAAGCTCTTGTAACGTAGATTACAGTTTTTACACATTGCCAGAAACTTCCAAAAGACCAAACCTACCGGAATGAAACGAAGCAAAATGAAAGATTATGAACCTTAGTATTATTTTTTAGCTTCATAGCTGGTGATTTCAACAAAGGAAACGTATATTACTTCTGATCACGTAGATTACTTCTGGTCAGTCTCTGTTACTTTCCTGTTTATAAAAGAACTTAAACACTTTAATGTAAAAAAAAAAGTCTTTTATGGTAACACATATTAAGGAAACTCTCCCTTAAGTGGTGATTCAGTACGTGTGTATTGAACACAGACAAAGAAAAATGTGACTGCAAGATGCTGCTTAATCCTAGCCATCCAAATGATGGGAAACAGCCAAGTCACTGCACTTTTTAGAACAAATCCCTGATCAGATGCTGATCTTCCTGAAGCTGAAATGTCCGCCCAAATCGACCTGTTGCTTTTGGTTCTTGTATAATGCAGATGATGTCATCAAAGGACACCCACAATTCATCTTGGTGACGTGGCCACTTGTAGGAGTTCTCAACTTTTTTTTACTCTTTTCCATGAACTCAAGTATAGCACTCTCCTTCTTTCTCATCAATGTCCTTGACTTTCCCGACGTACCACTGCTTCTGATACACTGCTGCAACAAAGTCACCTTTGTCAGGATGAACGTCCAGGATTTCAGAATCAGGTAGCGCTGGGCCTTTGGGCTTTAGTCGATGTTCCTCCACAGCTGAGGTCGACAGCCTGTAGAATCACAATGTGTCACTGGAGTATGGTCTTGTGTGTCCATTGCAGTCGATGGATGTTTTGATTGACTGAGCTTGGAAATTTTCTTCCACATGGTGCATTGAGTCCACTGACTTTGACTGAGGTCCCCTGTCAGACAATTGTGACAACAGCAAGAGGTTGTTCTGGTCATGATGACGTTTCTCTCTACAGTGTAAACAGAGTGTACTTTCATAGTCCCTTTGCATGGGACTGTGTCTTTGGTCAGGGTTTCTAAGATCTGTTTTTCTCTGTTCACATCTTCCTCACTAACAAGATGTAGTGAACCGTTTTTGAGGTCTCCTTTCCCCATTTGAAGAAGTCTCAGCATCCTGGATTGTCCTGCTTTGGCAGGATGCTAGGTCGGCCATCCTCTTTGCCACCCCACCAAGGCCATCACAGGGCCCTTTTCCATGGCCGCTTTCGAAGAAGTTCCAACATGCCTTGACGCCAAGTACGTTTGCGTGATCAGAAATGACGTAGAACATAAATCTGTTCCTGTACATATACAAAGACAGAATGACGACCAGCAGACACAACAAACAGAAACACAGAGAAATTTTCTCTCCATTCTGATTGTATAATTACTCCCGTTGGGAGTACAATAAGTCACAAATTTAGTTTTGTAAGCTACGTTACCATTTCTTGTAATCTTCGTTATCAATTAACCCTCATACATTCGCTTTCTTTTTGCTTTTAATATCTCACCCTGAACTCATTGTTTGTATCTAATAATACTTGTTCTGCCTGTTCTAATGTCCAAAGTTCCAACTTTCTATTCTTTCATTGTAGAGAAAAGATATTAATGATATGGCTTCCCAAGGAATGTATTCTCCGTTACCATCACTTTCTTCCACCATAAAGCAGCTGTTAAGCTGCACACGTGACCATTGAGGCAACAAACATCATGAAGGCTTTTTATAGATTCAGAAAACATTATACTTGCTGGCTTTCTGACACGGCTTTTGCAACAAGACACTTTCGAGAAATAGACAAGTCTAATGAAGGTATGTAAGCTACGTTACAACTGACATTGCTACATTGTGCATTAAAAAAAAAAACTACCTAAGACACATCACGCCCCGATTTTGTGTTTAACCGTTTTCATCTCTAACAACGTATCTAAAAATCATAATTACTATGAAGGTACCCACCTGTGTTTTGAACTTGGAAACCAAGCTCACTTTACCAGCATATCAATCGATTATTCATGGCTACACTGTTTCACATCCCAAATGTGGAATGCAAATGGTGAAACCAGGGAAGCAATTGTGATGCTTTAATAGCGTGGGTTCCGCAAAAAATAAAAAACTTGACACGGAACAAACAAGTAACCTTTTCTGCAGTAACATTGCTTACGTAACGTAGATTTCTGTCCCAGTATTTTGTCAAGTCTGACGAAAAACTGGAAGGAAGGAGTTTTCCTGCAAGTTTAAGTGTAATTATCTTCCCTTAGGCGTATGTTTCTCATACATTTTCTTCAGACAGGTCACGTTAGCCAGTTTGGTAGAAACGAAGTCACGCAGATTACACGCTTATTGCCAACTTTGAAAAAGAGAAAAGAAAATCTTGATGCTTAAAGGAGTTCTCACCCATTTTTACAAATCTATTTGGACCAAATACACGGTTTTGGTATGTGGTCGTATTGCGAAACCCAGCCCCGAATCAGCCGCCTGTGCTCTCATCTTGCAGTGAGAACAGCATTTCCTGCGGACTGGGAAAGCAAGAGGCTGAAACAGGAACGAGAGCCTCGATTTCGATAAAAGGGGGGTTTCCCGATTGATGACGTAGAAAAGCCAAGTCGCTTTTCGTGTTGGGCTGAAGTGAGATGGGGCGAATGTTTGCTGTGTCTGGTTGCGGAATTTCATCGGGAAATAAGCAAAGAGTAAGCGTTCATGCTTTTTCAGGTGCCTCCAGCCAGTTTAGGCGATTGTGGATAAATTTTGTCACCAACCGAGGAAAGATTTTGTTCTTCGGGACAGTTATCATGGATATTTGCAGTCGTCACTTCAAAGAGCACAGTTTCCAAGACCAACACACCTGGAAGGTAAAGGTGGAAGCTGGAATTAGGGTCCAAAGACAGCTGAAAGAGGATGCTGTGCCAACTATTATAACAGAAAAATGTATTAAAGCACTCTCTGTTCATTCGCCAGCTGCAAATGCAAGCCTCAAACGCAACAGTGACACTGATTGTGTCAGGAGCAAGAGAGCCAAATTCAGAGACGTAAAGAAGGTAAGGTTTGTGGAATGGGTGGTTGATCTTTTTGTGTTTCATTTCATTCTCAGTGTATGGTTGGTTGTAAAGATAGTTGTTGGTTTTTGTTGAGTGTTGGCAACAAACTGAAACATACATTGTTACTGTCATAGTGGCAGTCAGTCAGTCACACTGCCTGCTGCCACTGAAACTTGCATGTTTGTGATTGATTTTTTCCCCCTGCTGTTACTGTTTCCAACAAAACTGAAGTTACGATTCTTATTAACAAGAAAGTGTCCATGTCCACAAATAACAACTTGTTGGACTCCAGTGAATAATAGTTTGGGTTTTTATTTTTCAGGACATTGCTGAACATTAGGCACCCATGCAAGTTCAAGTTTCCGCCCAACAACCATATGCTTTAGTAAGTGAATTATTTATCAGTATTTGGACACAGGATGGTGACTTAGTGTGCATTTTAAGATATATGCAGGTATGGTATGCATGTATGCTATACACTGCCCTGGTGAGTAAGAGAATAATGAGCTTAGATCTGCAGCTTAGATCGGATGTACGGCACGTCATGCATCAGTTTTTAAAATAACAGCCAGAATCTTTGACTGCAATATATTGTAAAAGACCCCTCAGATTCTAATTGTCATTGTGGAACTTCAGAATTTAAGTGAGAGGAATGAGATTGAAAATGAGGAATGTAAAAAAGGGTATGTGTGTGTGTGTGTGTGTGTGTGTGTGTGTGTGTGTGTGTGGTGTGTGTGTGTGGGAGGGGGGGAGGGGGGGGACTGAAAGTGAACAGCAATTGAAAAGATTTCTACAGCAGGGAAGAGAATTAGTGTGATGATGCAGTAGCTGACAAATTCCTGTGCAAAGGAAAAGGCATTATCACATAGATCTAAACAACTGAAAGAAAATG
>JAMYXO010001361.1:12500-20000 GCA_033310375.1 Conus canariensis
TTCAATACAATCGGCTTTATGTTCACTCCATTTGTAGACCTTTTCGTGCGTTTCTTTCGTGCGCACGAAGTGAATCGATGTTGAGAAAAACAACGAAAGAAACCTTGAAAAAAAAAAAAAAAAAAAGCAAAGGGCAGTAATTCTTGCAAGAAAACAAAGGACAATAATTCGGTTGGGGTTGATCAGGAATATCTTCATTGGAATCGCTCTTTGTGGGATTGAATCAGCCTTTTCTTTCAAAACAATAAAAGGACTATGCCGCTTAACAAACAAAACAAACAAATGACATAAAAAAAAACGCGACGCGTACGAAGAAGCACAGTAACTTTGGCCCCATCATGATGAAAAAAAGTGAGTGCTCGTTTTTCGTGTTGAATGGTCCCAAATGGTGTTTCATGTTGCCTGAGGAACAAGACACAAGAGGTCTGGAAAGGCGTCGTGTTTGTCTTGTCATTGGTTTGTCCGGTGGTGTAGTCATTTCTCTTGGAACTAGGTTTCTATTTCCGCCTGCAGTCCCTCCCCCGACTCCTTCCCTCCCTGCCCCGCCCCTGCATGATGGTATGACAGTAGTCACGTCAGTGTGAGCACAACGCCTGTGCTGGCTCCTGATCCCCTTTACAGTTGGAGGTGGAGAAGGCATTGGGGGTACAGGCCGTGACCTGTGCAATGACCCTCTGCTACACAGGATTTTCTCTGATAGTTGATTGTACTGGGCTCCAGACTGATGTGGTCTGGCAGTATCAGATGTTATTTGGGCAGAGGTGGGACGCATCCACATCTGGGGGTGGGAATGCACCCTGTCCCCGAAACAGTACACAGCTCAGTCTATGCACGGTACACCTAACGTATCCGTTTGGCCCAGGAGTTCCATTGAATAACCAACATACTCCGTTTTCTGCAATGGTGTAGCCTGGGGATTGAACAGACGGCGTATAAGCGTATCCATTTTGAGTTGGAAGGTTGCCATGCAACATTGTGTGTGTGCGTGCGTGTGTGCGTGCGTGTGTGTGTGTGTGTGTGTGTGTGTGTGTGTGTGTGTGTGTGTGTGTGTGTGTGTGTGTGTGTGTGTGTGTGTTGTGTGTGTTTGATTCAGATATCCATCGCAGACAGACCAAAATTCAACAAATATAAACTTTTAACTCTTTCGATTTAGAAATTCTAATTTATTCCCTTGGCGGTATAAGCCAATGTTTTTGATAGATTTCTTTTTCGCGCAATCAGCGAATTACAAATAAACGAAAGAAAACTTTTCTATTCAACATGCTGACCATTCAGACAAGGGAAGTAATTCCATTCCTTGCGGAATAAACTAATATTTCTAACCGTGAACTGACTTAAATGGATTCATTTTGGCCCAGTAGTTACAAGAAGAGAAGTGACTGATTGCTTGTTCTTCGTTTCGAATTGTCCCAAATGTTGGTTAATCTTGCCTGAAGAAGAAGGCCAAAGAGGTCTCGAAACGCTTCAGTTTTGTTTTGTCATTTGTTTCCCCCCCCCCCCCTCCCCCCCCCCCTTTTTTTTTCTTCTTCTTCTTCTTGTCCAACGTACGGAACAGTCATTTCTGTGTTAGGTTTGTGTTAGTTTCCGCCTGCAGTCACCTCACTTTCTTTTTTTTTTTTTTTTTCTTTTTTTTGTGCGCTCAGTCAGCAAAGATTGCACAAACACTACAGAGTTCATTTTAACCACACAGAGTAAAATGGTGAAATATATGGCCCAAAGACAATGCCACTAATGGTTGGTGTTGATCTCACAGGAATGCATGGTCATTCAGAGAATTTATTAGAAATGAAATCACTTTCTATTGAAAAAAAAATGTTGACCATTTTCAGACAGGGGAAATAATTTTTATTGATTCAGAACTTCTAATTCCTTCCCTTGCTGTATATATAGTGTATCTACGCGTGAACTGCATTAAAGGGAGGAGGATATAGATTCTTGCCAGTACCTTTCTTTTTTTTTTTTTTTTTTCAATTTCTTGTTGTTGCTATTTTGCTGTCTTTAAATCACACTGTGGAAGAGAGACCCGCAGATATGAGTTCGGTCACGGAAAGGGAAATAACTACAAAAGAATTATAGTTGTATACTCCGACATACGAACAGGTACAGATATATGCAGCTACAGACGCACGCATGTATGCACGTGCCCGCGCGCTTGCGCGCGCACACACGACCACACACACACACACACACACACAACACACACCACACCACACCACCAGCACGCACAGCACACACACACACACACACACACACACACACACACACACACACAACACACACACACACACACACAAGGGCAGAATAAGAAAGATTGTAAGCGCTACTCTTGAATGAATGATACGACACACAAATCAAGTTTGTTTGTTTGTTTGCTATATCTGTTATCACATATGAAAACTTTTTTTTTGTAGCAATGGAGATAGACGCAATCAATTATTACGAAAATAGCACAGAGAGAGAGAAGAGAGAGAGAGAAGAGAGAGAGAGAGAGAGAGAGAGAGAGAGAGTAGCAAAGGTCAGATCTTGGATGCACCCTTTCAACCAGTTTATGAATCCAAGCAAGCAACCAAAAACATCTCTTGTTGAGCTTCTTCTTCTTTCTGAAAAACCTTCAGTTTTTCTTTGTCCGTCTTTATTATTTTTCCTACATTTACTGTTCAAAAATTCAGTTTATGTCTTTGTATCCTTTTTGGAGTTGTTTTGTCGTATATTTCTTTCTCCCTTTCTTTCGTTCTTTTCTTTTCTTTTTTTTTTTTTCGTTTTTATTTGTTTTGTTTTTTTGTTTTGTTTTGTTTTGTTTCTTTTGTTTGAAAACTTGCTCGTGTCCGTCTTTCATTATTTTTGTACTTCATTGACCATTTCTATGTTTATTCTATGGTTTTTGTCTATATTTTTTCTGTGTTTGGGCTATGTCTTGTCAATTTTTGCATTGTTTTGCTGTCTATTTTTCTCTTCTTTGAAAACATCCTCATCGTGTCTATCTTTCGTTCTTTCTGTACTTTTTCTTGTATGTTGTTATTGAAAATTTCGTGTTTGTCTTTGGCAACCTCGACCCAGCAGACCTGGAGACAGCAGCTTCAGACCGGGTCAGCTGGCGGTCCACCATCAAGGCCGGCATCAAGCAAGCAGAGCAGAGCAGAGGAGAGATGCCCAGTGGGAAGACGGAGGTACCGCAGACGGGCAAAGAATGGCGTCGGCACCCACAGACACTGATGACGGAGACTTCACCTGCAGCAACTGCCGCTCGAGGATCAGGCTCTTCAGCCACAGCGGCGCTGCAACTCCACAACTGACTGATCCATGGCGCAACACCATTGTCTCTCCAGACAGACGGATGGCAACTTTGCGTCATTTGTGCCTTGTTTTGGTGTGCATTTCTTTCTTTTTTGTTTGTTGATGTCTGTCTTTCTTTCTATCTATCGATCTTTCCTTCTTTCTTTCTCTTTCCAGTCTTCTGTACTCCTTTCTTTCATTCTATCGTTCTTCCTGTGTACCTTCTTTTCTCTCTTTTTTCTTTTTTCTTCCGATATCAATCGCAGACAGAACAAAATTCAACAAATGTGACATTTTAACTCTTTCGATTCAGAACTTCTAACTCATTTCCTTGGCAGTACAAACTAATGTTTTGATAGATTTCTTTTGCGCCCAATCAGCGAATTGATTAGAAAAGACAAAAAGAAAACTTTTCTATTCAAACAAATGCTGACCATTTTCAGACAAGGGAAGTAATTATTTGGAATCAGATCATCTAATTCCTTCCCTTGGCTGTCGAAACTAATATTTCTACGCGTGAACTGACTGAATGGATTCATTTTGCGCCCAGTATTACACGAAAAGAAGTGGCTGATTGCTCGCTCTTTGTTTCGAATTGTCCTAAGTGTTGGTTAATCTTGCCTGAAGAAGAAGGCCAAAGAGGTCTCGAAACGCGTCGTGTTTTGTTTTGTCTTTTGTTGCCCCTATCTTTTTTTCTTCTTGTCCAACGTACAGAACAGTCCTTTCTCTGTTAGGTTTGTGTCAGTTTCCGCCTGCAGTCATCTCACTGTCAGTTTTGTTTTCTTCCTTTTATGCGCGCTCTGTCAGCAAAGATTGCACAAACACTACAGAGTTCATTTTAACCACACGTAGTAAAAGGGTGAAATATGTGGCCCAGCGACAATGCCACTAATGCTTGGAGCTGATCTAACGGGGATGCATGATCACTCAGCGAATTCATTACAACTGAAAACACTTTCTATCGAAAAAAAAAGTTGAACATTTTCAGACAGGAGAAGTAGGGTTTTTTTTTTCATTAATAACTTCAGATTCATTCCTTTGCTGTATAAAGTAGTGTTTCTACACGTCAACTGAATTAAAGGGAAGAGAATATAGATTCTTGCCAGTCCCCTTTTTTTTACTTAAATTTGTTGTTGTTGTTGCTATTTTGGTGTTTTAACATCAGGGCAGCTTCAAATCACACTGTGGATGAGAGTCCTGCAGATATGAGTTGGGCCACAGAAAGGGAAATAACTACAAAAGAATTATAGTAGTACGCTCCGACGTACGGACAGGCACAAATATACGCAGCTACGTACGCATGCATGTATGCACACACACACACACACACACACACACACACACACACACACACACACACACACACACACACACACACACACACACACGCCTGTTTTGAATAAACAGACTGGGTGTGTTTCTGGACGATGAGAGCCCACTAGACAAGACAACTGACGTGATCTCCAGCTACATCAACTTTTGCGTGGGCATGGTACTACAGACAATGGAGATCAAGCTGTACCCAACTCCAAGCCCTGGATCACCAAGGACCTGAAACAGCTGCTAAAGAGAGAAAGTCAGCTCTGAAAGAAAAGGACACCAGGAATATGCAGCTCACCTAGAAGAAGATCGACAAGAGGATCAGGGAGGAGAAGAAGTACTCTGCAAAACTCGAGGACAACTTCCGGCAAGGTGACTCCAGGAAGTGCTGGCAGAACATCTCTGCCATAACAGGGTACAGGCCCAAGAAAGCTGAACTGAGAGCAGACGACGAGAGGAGATTGGCCAATGTACTGAATGTGTTCTACACACGTTTTGACCAGCGGGACTTCAGCATTGAGCAGCAGCGGGCCATGGACACGGTGCCCCATCCCTGGATCCCCAGTGACCATCAATGAAGAGGAAGTCCGCCGACTGTTCAGGAAGCTGAATGTCAGAAGTGCCTCTGGTCCGGATAGCATCAGCAGTAGGACTCTGAAAACCTGCAGCAACTCCTTGGCCCATGTCTTCAGAGAGCTGTTCCAGCGAACATTTCAGGAAGGCCATGTTTCGCGATTATGGAGGTCATCCACAATCATTCCTGTGCCAAAGAAGAAAGTGATCAGTCAGCTCAACGACTACAGACCAGTGGCGCTAACATCAGTCCCCATGAAATGTACTGAGGAAATTGTCCTCAAGCATCTCAGGGGAGAAACTGAAGACCATCAAGATCCACTGCAGTCGCCTACACCAGAGGTAGGAGCACAGAAGATGCCATCCAGACAATGCTGCACCACTTCCACCAGCATCCCTGATAGGCTCGGGACGTTCGCCAGGGTTCTGTCTGTGGAGTTTTCAAGTGCTTTCAACACCATTCAGCCCCATCACCTCGTCGGGAAACTACTGGCCATGGCTGTTAACCCAGAGATCATCAAATGGATCTTCAGCTTCCTGACTGACAGACCACAGCAAGTCGTAGTTGGCCGGGTTGTCTCCGATGTCCTGGTGACCAATGCAGGAGCCCCCACAGGGGTGTGTTCTGTCGCATGCCCTATTCACCATCTACACAGCTGACTGCCGCACCAGGGAGGCATGCAGTCTGCAGACCAAGTTCGCAGATGACACGTCACTTACAGGGCTGATGCACGACTCTGATGAAACCATGTACCGAGAGGCAGTCGGCAAGTTGGTGGACTGGTGCGACAGGAAATTCCTTCAGCTCAATGTCACCAAGACAGAGGAGATGGTCATCGACTTCCGCAGGAACCCAAGCAGCACCCACCCACTTGTCATCAAGGAAGAGGAAGTGCGCATTGTGCGCACCTACAAGTACTTCGGCAAGTCATTGACAAGTTGGAGTGGACCCCTAACATCGACATGTGCTGCAAGAAGGCCAACCAGCGTCTTTTCTTTCTGCGGAAGCTCCCACAGTTCAGGGTCAACAGCACCTTCCTGAACTTGTTCTATCAGTCGGTGATCCAGTCCATCCTCCTCTACAACCATCTGTGCTTCCAGTCGTAACGCTGGTCGACTGCTGTCCATGAGATGCAGGACATCCAGATATAAAGATTATTTTCTGCCATCAGCAATTAGAGCCCTGAAGGAGGCTTGCAGGCGGAATCGAAAATCGATGCCCTTGCTGGCAGATACAGTAAAACAGTAATCATCCTGTCCGCTCCCCCTGTCCTCACTCCAGCCAGTCCATCTTTAAGGTACCCTCCTCAACCCATTCCCCGTCTCCATCCCCATCTACCCCCCTCCCCTCCCCACTGCACCCTCCCTCCTCCCCCCTTCTTCCAATCAAAACTGTACTGATCTCAGGATTATCATGTTGGTGTAATGATGATGATGATTGCAGTGATAATGATAATGAAAATAACTGAATTTTGAAACCCACGCATACTTAAACAGACTCATGATAGACATTCAAGCACATGCAGATATGCTGGCAAGCATAGGCACCCACATTTATGCACTCATTTATGCATTCTTGCTTTCACGCCACACAACACATACACAGAGAGCGACACTCACGCGCTTATGCACAGATGCATGCACATCCACAGGCACACACATACATGTGTACACACACAGGCACACTTACACACGCACATGCACACACATGCTCACACAGATGCGCCACACTCACAATCAGACTTGAGCACACATGCCCACACACAGGCACAATTAGTACTGATCAATGGTTACATACATATTCAATGTGGTTGTGCTGTTGTGGGGTATATTATGGAGATCTAGTCCTTTGATCTTATGTTCATATCATGTTATAACCATGATGTGTTGACAAATTTTAGTTTATGAATTTCTGTGTGTGTGTGTGAGAGAGAGAGAGAGAGAGAGAGAGAGAGAGAGAGAGAGGAGAGAGAGAGACACACACACACATACACACACACATCACACACACGCATACACTCACACACACACACACACACACACACACACACACACACACACACACACACACACACACACACACAACCCCTACCACACACGCTCACGCACACACACTCACGTGCACACACGCTCGCGCGCGCACACACACACACACCCATACACTAACACACAACACACTTACACACACACACACACACACACACACACACACACACACACACACACACACACACACACACGTGCGCGCGCGCCCAAACACACACACACATACAGTGCACGCAAAGAGAGAGAGAGAAGAGAGAGAGAGAGAGGAGAGAGAGACAGACAGACAGA
>JAMYXO010001361.1:25000-30605 GCA_033310375.1 Conus canariensis
GTTTGGACCAACAGTTTTGTCATCCTTCCAGGGTAGTGGAGAGAGAGAGAGAAGAGAGAGAGAGAGAGAGAGAGAGAGAGAGAGAGAGGAGAGAGAGAGAGAAATGAGGTGGGAGGGAAGAAATCTGCACTGCAATCACACCAATATCTACCACTGTACTTTAAACTACAGTCACACCCATATCTACCACTGTACTTTAAACTACAGTCACACCAATATCTACCACTGTACTTTAAACTACAGTCACACCAATATCTACCACTGTACTTTAAACTACAGTCACACCAATATCTACCACTGTACTTTAAACTACAGTCACACCAATATCTACCACTGTACTTTAAACTACAGTCACACCAATATCTACCACTGTACTTTAAACTACACGTCACACCAACTACATCTACCACTGTACTTTAAACTACATCACACCAATATCTACCACTGTACTTTAAACTACATCACACACGACACACACACACACACACACACACACACGGAGAAAGTGGAATGAGTTCGCGCGCGCTCGCACACGTAACGTGGCAGTATGTTCAAACGCACTCTTATTGCTTTCGTTATATTCTGTCGCTTTCACTGTCAAAGACTTTCGTAGAGTGTTTACCGTCATATCCATAACAGCAACTGTGATTAGAGTTGGTATCAAACACACAGGACTGGCGAAGTTGGTTTTAATAGGAGCCATGCCATAGATCCTACTTCAGTCCTGCTCAGCCTTTCTTTTTTTAGTTTTTATGTTTTGTTTTTGTTTAGCAATATTCCTCGTAGTTAATGCTTTCTTTTTCTTTAAAAATGTTATAACTTCTGATTAATTTTGGTTTCTAATTTGAAAAGAAATCCAAAATGGGGCAGGAAACGTAAACAGTAATTAAAACAATACGTACAGCATCTCTTGCTCCTTTTTGAACTAAACCCACCACCATCACTTTCAAAGGAAACAATTACAAAGAAATCTTGCTGTATGTTCCGACGAACAGACCGGCACCAACATATGCAGCTACGCGCGCGCATACACATAGAGAAACAGACACACATTCATGCATGCACGCACGCACGCATGCATGAACGTGTTCGGAGGGAAAGCAGTGTACTCGGCATTATCTTCGCCTTCCCACGAAAAGGAAAAAAACAAACAAACAAGCACACTCACAAAGCGAAAAATTTGCGCTGCCGACGGTAGGGGGCGAGAGCTTGAGGTCGACCTGTTCCCATTGAACCGTGGTGTTATTTCTATGACAGAATAGCCAGTCGTCCTCCTCCCGATGGGAGAAAAAAAACTCGGGGAGAAACCAGCGGAACAAGATGTACGTTGTGGTCTGCCAGTTAGGTCAGACGAGATAAACGGGAGGCGAATACAGCATACTGTTGTTGCCCACGAAGAGAACAACAACAAGCAACCAAAAACATTCTCTTGTTGAGCGTCTTCTTCTTTCTTTCTTCTTCTTCTTGAAAAACTCCTGTTTTTCTTTGTCCATCTTCTATCATTTTTCCTATACTTTACTGTTTAAAAATTCAGTTTATGTCTTTGTATCTTTTCTGGAGTTGCTTTGTTGATCTCTCTCTCTCTCTCTCTCTCTCTCTCTCTCTCTCTTCTCTCTCTCTCTCTCTTCTTCTCTCTCTCTCTCAAACTTGCTCGTGTCCGTCTTTCATTCTCTCTGTACTTCATTGACCATTTCTATGTTCATGTCTTGTCAATTTTTGCGTTGTTTTGTTGTCTATTTCTCTCTTTATTGAAAACATCCTCATCGTGTCTCCCTTTCATTCTTTCTGTACTCTTTTGTTGTTGTTGTTGTTGTCGAAAATTTCTGTGTTTGTCTTTGGCAACCTCGACCAGCAGACTGAGACAGCAGCTCAGACCGGTCAGCTGGCGGTCCACCGTCAAGGCCGGCATCAAGCAAGCAGAGCAGAGCAGAGGAGAGAGGCCCAGTGGGAAGAACGGAGGCGCCGCAGACGGGCAAAGAATGGCGTCGGCACCCACAGACACTGATGACGGAGACTTCACCTGCAGCACAACACCATTGTCTCTCCAGACAGACGGATGGCAACTTTGTGTCAATTGTGCCTTGTTTCGGTGTGCACTTCTTTCTTTTTGTTGGTTGATGTTTGTCTTTCTTTCTATCTATCGATCTTTCCTTCTTTCTTCCTATCTTCCAGTCTTCTTTACTCCCTTTCTTTCGTTCTTTCTTCCTGTGTATCCTGTTTTCTCTCCTTTTTTCTTTCTTCTGCCCCCCCCCCCCCCCCCCAACTTTCAAAGTTGCTTTCTTTCCTTTGTATCTTTCTCTCTTGATTTCTTTATTAAAAAGTCGTTCGTCAGTTATTTCCTATTTTTGCTGGATGTCTTTTGTCCATGTTGCTGTTGTTGGTTGCTGTCATTTCGTAATCCCATCCCTGCTTTCTTCTGTCTATCTCTGTTTGTCTCATTCTTTTGTCTGTACTCGTCGCTGTGCCTCTTGTGTCTCTTTGTTGTCTGTCTGTCTGTCTTCTGTCTGTCTCTGACTCTGTATTTCTCTCGTCGTTGATCTGTCTCATGCTGTGTTACATTTGTCTGTGGCGTGTGTGTGTGATGTGTGTGTGTATGTGTTGTGCTGGGTGGTGTGTGTGTGTTGTTTGTGTGTGTTTGTGTGTGTGTGTGTGTGTGTGTGTGTGTGTGTGTGTGTGTGTGTGTGTGTGTGTGTGTGTGTTTTGTGTGTGTGTTTCTTTTTGTCACGTTGTCTGGGATATTGCTTTTGACCAATTCCCTTCTTAATTAGTGAAATGCCATTAAAGAGTGCTGAAGATGTCTTATGTGTCATGTTCAATCAGTGATTACGGGACCTAATTGTCATCTTAACTTATTCTTGACGTTTTCTGACAAGATAACAATAATATGAGTGTGTGTGTGTGTGTGTGTGTGTGTGTGTGTGTGTGTGTGTGTGTGTGTGTGTGTGTGTGTGTGTGATGTGTGTGTGTAATGTGTGTGTAGTTGTAGGTGTGTGTATATGTGTGAGTGTGGGTGTCAGCAACACGGTGCCGCAGACCAAACGGGCCTGGCGAGCAGGAACTGACACAAGTTTGTGCTTTCTGTAGTAGCTTCCGTGTTCTCTGCTTCGCCGTCCGTTCAAAGCATTCCAACATATTCATAGACTATGGATGACAACTTCAGAACCCAAGGAATAATATGAAACATGTCACACTGGATAACGTTGTCGCTGTAAGACATTGTTGGTGATTAAAATCGGAGAATGAACCCGCAGTGAACGAGTTTGTGTCCAATGTTTCTCTATTGCGATGAGAAACACCAAACAGCATGAACTTTTTTGTCATGACTGAACAGCAGGCGTTTCAGTCTGTTCACACCTGTAGATGTGATTCTCCAAGACTGTATCTGAGCGGAGAACTTGGTCTTGAAAAGAAGTACCAAACACAACTGGCTTTCCTCCTCGCCTGGCTGTCGACATTAGCTCCTGGAAAAAATACTCTGTGGAAACGGACCAATAATGTCTATACATTTTCAGTTGTATTTATCATGGACATGGAGTCATCAACAACATGTCGATCGGGAAGTCTGAATTTCGTAGAGTGACAATTAGCGCACAATCCCAACAATGACACAAAGTGGAACGAAGAAGACGACTGTTCCAGACAGGTCGGCATCGTCAGTCATGTCGTAGAGTCGCAAACTTGTGCGGAAAAGATCGTAGGTATGCGATGCACGAAATGAGAGCTTACGGACTTGACTTGGAACGTACGTTTTTGATTCGACAGTTTTTCTCACAAACTTTTGGGAAATCAAGAAATAGTCCAGGTTTGGTTGGCGAAAGATGAAAAATGGCGCCGAAATTGATTATGCAAGATACCAGTTTAGGGAAAATATGGGCTTTTGGTCCAAGGTATAAAGTACATTCATTGTTGTGACTTTAGCGACGTATACATAATAATGATATAGGTTCCGAGGCACTGACATGTTAAAGAGTCGACACGAAATAATCCAGATTCATCAATCAAAGGAGGTCAGACGGAAGGTAACTCCCGAACAAACCATGTTAACTGGCGGCGAAGGAGAAAAAGAGGCGCCAAAATCGATCGTGCAAAATACCAGTTTAGTTTTTAAAAATATGGGCTTTTCGGTCCAACACAGTTGTAAAGAATAAGATACATTTATTTGTGTGACTTCAGCGACATAGACATAATAATGATGTAGGTTCTGAGGCATTCCCATTTGAAAGAGTTGACACGAGCTAATCCAAGACTGATCAATCAGGGGAGGTAAGGGGAAGGTAACTCCCGAACAGAACATTTCATTTGCCTTGGGTCACCACGAGAGAGGTGCCCATTTGAGCATCCGGCTACGAAGACCTTCACTTGCTGATGTATTTGTCAGTTGTTCCTGTTGATATTGGTTCTCCCTGAAACACATTGCTCCCTGGGATGTTGTGGCTAAGGCCGTGTCCGGATGAAGTGTGGTTTGTGTATGGGAGAGCGTCATCAATGAGCAGCGTGGTGAAGAATGCACAGAACAATGACACGTAACAACAGCAACAGCAACCTCCACAGTGACATCATCAGCCACCACCATAACAAAATACAGCTTCAACGGAATTAAATCGTTCCTCTTTTTGACAACCCTCCCCGGCTCCCCTCTTCACATTTATTGTCCATACTCATTCCCTCTAAATCAATACAATCAGATTTATGTTCACTCCATTTGTAGTCCTTTTCGTGCGCACAGAGTGAATCGATGTTGAGAGAAACAATTACAGAAACCTTGAAAAGGAAGAAAAGGGCAGTAATTCCTACAAGAAAGCAAAGGGCAGTAATTCGGCTGGGGTTATCAGGAATATCTTCATTGGAATCGCTGTTTGTGGGATTGATTCAACCTTTTCTTTCCAAACAATTCAAAACAATAAAAGGACTATGCCGCCCAACGAACGAAACAAACAAATGACATGACAAAACGCGACGCCTACGAAGAAATGGAGTAACTCTTGTCCAATCACGATGAGAAAAAAGTGAGTGATTGCTCGTTCTTCGTGTGAATGGTCCCAAATGGGTGTTTCATGTTGCCTGAGGAACAAGACACAAGAGGTCTGGAAAGGCGTCGTGTTTGTCTTGTCATTGGTTTGTCCGGGGCGTAGTCATTTCTCTTGGAACTAGGTTTCTATTTCCGCCTGCAGTCCCTCCCCCGACTCCTTCCCTCCCTGCCCGCCCCTGCATGATGGTATGACAGTAGTGACGTCAGTGTGAGCACAACGCCTGTGCTGGCTCCTGATCCCCTTTACAGTTGGAGGTGGAGAAGGCATTGGGGGTACAGGCCGTGACCTGAGCAATGACCCTCTGCTACACAGGATTTTCTCTGATAGTTGATTGTACTGGGCTCCAAACTGATGTGGTCTGGCAGTATCAGATGTTATTTGGGCAGAGGTGGGACGCATCCACATCTGGGGTGGGAATGCACCCTGCCCCCGAACTAGTACATAGCGCAGTCTATGCACGGTACACCTGGTTGGTCTCTGGATGTCTGAAACTCATTCTAACGTATCTGTTTGGCCCAGGAGTTCCATTGAATCACCAGCATACTCTACGTTTTTGCAATGGTGTACCCTGGGGA
>JAMYXO010001362.1:0-20000 GCA_033310375.1 Conus canariensis
TTCCAATGAAGATATTCCTGATCAACCCCAACTGAATTACTGCCCTTTGGTTTCTTGCAAGAATGACTGCCCTTTGCTTTTGATTTTTCCAGGTTCCTTTCATTGTTTTCCTCCACATGGATTCACTCTGTGCGCACGACAGAAAGGCACGACAAGGACTACAACTGGAGTGAACATAACGCCCATTACATTGATGTGAGAGAGAATGAGTATGGACAATAGATTCACTCTGTGCGCACGACAGAAACGCACGACAGGACTACAACTGAGTGAACATAACGCATTACATTGATTGAGAGGAAAGTATGACAATAATTCACTCTGTGCGCACGACAAACACACATGACTACATGAAGGGGTGAACATAACGCCCCATTACATTGATGAGAGAGAATGAGTATGGACAATAAATATGTAGAGGGGAGCCGGGGAGTACTGTCAAAAAGAGGAACGATTTAGTTCCGTTGAACCTGTTGTGGTGGTGGCTGATGTTACTGTGGCGGTTGCTGTTGCTGTTGTTACATATCATCGTTCTGTGCATTCTTCGCCACGCTTCTTGGACAGACTGACAGACACGGAGAGACACAAGAGGCACAGCGACGAGTAGAGACAAAAGAATGAGACATACACAGATAGACAGAGGAAAGCAAGGACGAGAAAATGTAAGGAATGACAGCAACCAACAACAGCAACATGAACGAAAGACATCCAGCAAAAAAAATAAAAAAAATAAAAAAAGTAAGGAAACGAACGACTTTTTTTCACAAAAGAAATCAAGAGAGAAAGATACAAAAGAAAGAAAAAAACTTTGAAAGTGAGGGGGGACAAAGACAGAAAAAAAGAGAGAAAAGAAGGTACACAGGAAGAACGATAGAATGAAAAAAGGGAGTACAGAAGACTGGAAGAGAGAAAGAAAGAAGGACAGATCGATAGATGGAAAGAAAGACAGACTTCAACAAACAAAAAAAGAAAGAAATGCACACCAAAACAAGGCACAAATGACATAAAGTTGCCATCCGTCTGTCTGGAGAAACAATGGTGTTGCGCCATGGATCAGTCACTTGTGGAGTTGCAGCGCCTGCTGTGGCTGAAGAGCCTGATCCTCGAGCGGCAGACTCTGTTGCAGTTGCTGCAGGAGAAGTCTCCGTCATCAGTGTCTGTGGGTGCCGACGCCATTCTTTGCCCATCTGCGGCGCCTCCGTTCTTCCCACTGGGCCTCTCTCCTCTGCTCTGCTCTGCTTGCTTGATGCCGGCCTTGATGGTGGACCGCCAGCTGACCCGGTCTGAAGCTGCTGGTTGCCAAAGACAAACACAGAAATTTTCAATAAAACAACAACAACAACAACAACAACAAAAGTACAGAAAGAATGAAAGATAGACACGATGAGATGTTTTCAAAGAAGAGAAAAATAGACAACAAAACAAAGCAAAAATTGACAAGACATAGCCCAAACACAGAAAAAAAATATAGAAAAAAAAAACATAGAATAAACCTAGAAATGGTCAATGAAGTACAAAAATAATGAAAGAAGTGATGGGCGTGGATTTAGTTCTTAACGGAGCAAGAGTTACCGTACGTGTTTTGTAATTATTGTCTACCGCTTCCTGCCTCACTTAAGATATTTTTTTGTTAAAAACCAAAATCAAACAGAAAAAAGCTTTGAGGAAAAACAACAACAACAACAACAAAAAACCTACGTTGAATAATACCATTCAAAAAGATAGAAAGAAAGAAAGAATAAAAAAAAGAAAGGTTAACAGGACTGAAATATAATCTATGGCTCTTATTTTAACAAGGTTGGCCTGTTCATTGAGGTGTAGAAAAATACTTTGCTATAGTAATTTGTAACGTAAAGTCGAGAATCCCAATAGTGTATAAAATGAGTTGTGGCCTACACGTGGTGTGTGATAACAAGAGACTGAGAAGTAACGGAGAACCAAATGCCAACGTGTTCGAGACTGTACGTGAGCGGGCGCGTACTGTACTCCTATTTCTGTGCGTGCGATTGTGGAATGCAGTACAGTGCGAGGCATCTGTGTGGAGGCGGTGCTGTGGTTTGGAATGCAGTACAGTGCGAGGCATCTGTGTGGAGGCGGTACTGTGGTTGGAATGCAGTACAGTGGTAGGCATCTGTGTGGAGGCGGTACTGTGGTGTGGAATGCAGTACAGTGCGAGGCATCTGTGTGGAGGCGGTACTGTGGTGTGTGGAATGCAGTACAGTGGTAGGCATCTGTGTGGAGGCGGTACTGTGGTTTGGAATGCAGTACAGTGGAGGCATCTGTGTGGAGGCGGTACTGTGGTGTGGAATGCAGTACAGTGCGAGGCATCTGTGTGGAGGCGGTACTGTGGTGTGGAATGCAGTACAGTGGAGGCATCTGTGTGGAGGCGGTCTGGGGTGGAATGCAGTACAGTGGAGGCATCTGTGTGGAGGCGTCGTGGTGTGGAATGCAGTACAGTGCGAGCATCTGTGTGGAGGCGGTCTGGGTGTGGAATGCATACATGGAGGCATCTGTGTGGAGCGTGCTGTGGTGTGGAATGCAGTACAGTGGTAGGCATCTGTGTGGAGGCGGTGCTGTGGTGTGGAATGCAGTACAGTGGTAGGCATCTGTGTGGAGGCGGTCTGTGGTGTGGAATGCAGTACAGTGGTAGGCATCTGTGTGGAGGCGGTCAGTGGGTGTAGAAATATGCAGTAATTGTAGGCATCTGTGTTAAAAAGGGGCCTACTGTGGTGTGGAATGAGACTGAGGTACGGCAATGACGTGCGGACTGTAGTGGGAGCGTACTGACTCTTGTGAGGCGATTGGTGGAATGCTACAGTGAGGCACTGTTGAGCGTATTGTGTGGAATGCAGTACAGTGGAGGCATCTGTGTGGAGGCGGTGCTGTGGTGTTGGAATGCAGTACAGTGGAGGCATCTGTGTGGAGGCGGTCTGTGGTTGGAATGCAGTACAGTGGAGGCATCTGTGTGGAGGCGGTACTGTGGTTGGAATGCAGTACAGTGCGAGGCATCGGTCGTGGTGAGCAGTACAGGTGCATGTGTCGTAGTGTTGGAATGCAGTACAGTGGTAGGCATCTGTGTGGAGGTCGGATGCTGTTTGGTGTGTGGAATGCAGTACAGTGGTAGGCATCTGTGTGGAGGCGTGCGTGGTGTGGAATGCAGTACAGTGGTAGGCATCTGTGTGGAGGCGGTACTGTGGTGTGGAATGCAGTACAGTGGTAGGCATCTACTCGTGTGGAAGGTACGGTAGTCTGTGGGGTTGTGTGGAATGCAGTACAGTGTAGCTCGTGTGAGGCTCGTGTGAGAGCGTCTTGGGGTCTGTGGTGTGGAATGCGTACAGTGGAGGCATCTGTGTGGAGCGGTACTGTGGTTGGAATGCAGAAGAAGCGTACTGACACATACACCCATATCATCCCCTTACACTTTCTCAACCAACACCTGTCCGGGAATATGACAAAACTGTAGACCCTAACAGTTAAATACACATCGATGATCTGAATCCTCATAAGCAACATTAACAAAAAACGTGTCCTCTGTCATGAAATTCTTTAGTTCCATTCGCTAAAGGGTGGTGATACTGAAACGTTAAATCGTGTGTGTGGACTGTTAAACCTGCATGTGTGTGAAGGTGATTCCTTTCATATTCACATGTTTTTTCTGCGCCAACGTTTCTTAGGACTCGTTGCTTTTGAACAATTATCAGCACAAGACACTAATCGTACGTGTTTGACGTATCATTATCGTTAACTTTTCCATCATTATCATTTGGCGCCCAATTGGAGATGAGAAGTTATGCCTTCTTCGGTTTCATCATTGCAAAACATCCTTTTCACCTTTGATTTCTCTCTCTCTCTCTCTCTCTTCTCTCTCTCTCCTCTCATCTCTCCTCTCTCTCTCTCTCTCTCTCTCTCTCTCTCTCTCTCTCTCCTCCTCCCTCTCTTCACTTTGCTATGTTCGTAATAATTAATTGCGTCTGTCTCTTTTCTCTCTCTCTCTCTCTCTCTCTCTCTCTCTCTCTCTCTCTCTCTCTCTCCTCTCTTCTCTCTCTCTCTCTCTCTCTCTCTCCCCGCTTCTCTTCACTTTGCTATGTTCGTAATAATTAATTGCGTCTCTCTCTCTCTCTCTCTCTCTCTCTCTCTCTCTCTCTTCTCTCCCCGCATCTCTTCACTTTGCTATGTTCGTAATAATTAATTGCGTCTGTCTCTCTCTCTCTCTCTCTCTCTCTCTCTCTCTCTCCTCTCTCTCTCTCTCTCTCTCTCTCTCCCGCTCTCTTCACTTTGCTATGTTCGTAATAATTAATTGCGTCTGTCTCTCTCTCTCTCTCTTTTCTCTTCTCACTCTCTCTCTCTTCTCTCTCTCTCTCCCGCTTCTCTTCACTTTGCTATGTTCGTAATAATTAATTGCGTCTGTCTCTTTCTCTCTCTCTCTCTCTCTCCCGCTTCTCTTCACTTGCTATGTTCGTAATAATTAATTGCGTCTGTCTCTTCTCTCTCTCTCTCTCTCTCTCCCCGCTTCTCTTCACTTTGCTATGTTCGTAATAATTAATTGCGTCTGTCTCTTTCTCTCTTCTTCTCTTCTCATTCTTCTCTACTTCCTCTCCTTTTCTTTTTCTCTTTTTACTTCTTGGTTCATATTATTTCGTCTACTTCTTCTCTCTCTCTCTCTCTCTCTCTCTCTCTCTCTCGCTCTCTCTCTTCTTCTTCTCTCTCTCTCTCTCCTCCCTCTTCTTCTTTGCTATGTTCGTAATAATTAATTCGTCTGTCTCTCTCTCTCTCTCTCTCTCTCTCTTCTTCTCCTCTCTCTTTCTTTTTCTCTTCTTCACCGCTTTTCACTTTCTATTTCGTTTACTTGTTTTCCTCTTCTCTCCCCTCTCTTCTCTCTGCTCTGTTCTATCTCTCCTCTCTCTCTCTCTCTTCTCTCTCTCCTCTCTCTCTCTCTCTCTCTCCCGCTTCTCTTCACTTTGCTATGTTCGTAATAATTAATTGCGTCTGTCTCTTTCTTCTCTCTCCTCTCTCTTCTTCTCTCTTCTCTCTTCTTCTCTCTCTTCTCTCCCGCTTCTCTTCACTTTGCTTGTTCGTAATATTATTGCGTCTTCTTCTCTCTCTCTCTCCTCTCTCTCTCTCTCTCTCTCTCTCTCTCTCTCTCTCTCTCTCTCTCTCCCCTTCTCTTCACTTTGCTATGTTCGTAATAATTAATTGGTCTGTCTCTTCTCTTTCTCTCTTCCTTTCTCTCTCTCTTCTCTCTCTCCTTCCTTTCTCTCTCTCTTCTCTCTTCACTTTGCTATGTTCGTAATAATTAATTGCGTCTGTCTCTTCTCTCTCTCTCTCTTCTCTCTCTCTCTCTCTCTCTCTCTCTCTCTCTCTCTCTCTCTTCTCTCTCTCTCTCTCCCCGCTTCTCTTCACTTTGCTTGTTCGTAATAATTAATTACGTTCTGTTCTCTCTCTCTCTCTCCCGCTCTCTCCTGCTATGTTCGTAATTAATTCTCTCTCTCTCTCTCTCTCTCTCCCCGCTTCTCTTCACTTTGCTATGTTCGTAATAATTAATTGCGTCTGTCTCTTTCTCTCTCTCTCTCTCTCTCCCCCCTCTCTCTTCACTTTGCTATGTTCGTAATAATTAATTCGTCTGTCTCTTTCCCCTCTCTCTATTCGTCTCTACGTCTGTCCATTCTTCTCTCTCACTTTGCTATGTTCGTAATATTAATTCGTTTTTCTTTCTTTTCTCTGTTATGTCTCGTACTCTCTCTCTTCTCTCTCTCTCTCCGCTTCTCTCTCTCTTGCTATGTTCGTAATAATTAACTTCGTCTGTCTCTTTCTCTCTCTCTCTCTCGTGCTATTTCGTATAATTATCTCGTCTCCTCTCTTTTCTCTCTCACTGTGCTATGATCGTAAAATTAATTACGTTGTCTCTTTCTCTGTCTCTTCTCATCGATCCTACATCTTAATTCTCTCGTCTCTTTCTCCTCCCCGCTTCTCTTCACTTGCTATGTCGTAATAATTAATTACGTCTGTCTCTTTCTCTCTCTCTCTCTCTCTCTCTCTCCCGCTTCTCTTCACTTTGCTATGTTCGTAATAATTAATTGTCTGTTCTTTTCTCTCTTCTCTCTCTCTCTCTCTCTCTCTCTCTCTCTCTCTCCTCTTCTCTCTCCCCGCTTCTCTTCACTTTGCTATGTTCGTAATAATTAATTGCGTCTGTCTCTTCTCTCTCTTTCTCTCTCTCTCTCTCTCTCCGTCTCCTTCTTCTTCACTTTCCGATATCGTAATAATTAATTCGTCTGTCTTCTCTCTCTCTGTTCTCTTCGCTCATCTCTTCGTCGTCTCTCTCTCTCTCTCTCTTCTATTCGTAATAATTTCATTTGCTGTGTTCTATATTAATTGCTCTTCTTCTTCTCTCTCTCTCTTCTCTCTCCCCGCTTCTCTTCACTTTGCTATGTTCGTAATACTGAATTCTTCTGTCTCTCTCTCTCTCCCTCTCTCACTTGCTATGCTTCGTCTGTCATCTCTTCTCTCTCTCTCTTCTCTCCCTTCTCTCATTTCTTGTTCTCTTCTCTTTCTCTCTCTTCTCTTCCCCGTTCTCTTCACTTTGCTATGTTCGTAATCTATGTCTGTCTCTTTCTCTCTCTCTCTCTCTCTCTCTCTCTTCACTTTGCTAGTCGTCTTTTACTCTCTCTCTTCTCTCTCCGCTTCTCTTCACTTTGCTATGTTCGTAATATTCAATTGCTCTGTCTCTTTCTCTCTCTCTCTCTCTCTCCCCGCTTCTCTTCACTTTGCTATGTTCGTAATAATTAATTGCGTCTGTCTCTTTCTCTTATTACAAAGAAAGCTGTGCATACATGGTCTTTGTCAACGATTACTTCCCCTGGCGAAACTTTTATTTTATTTTATTTTTTTTTACTTCTCTTGGATTCATAAACTGGTTGAAAGGGTGGATCCAGATCTGACCTTTGCTTCTCTCTCTCTCTCTCTCTCTCTCTCTCTCTCTCTCTCTCTCTCTCTCTCTCTCTCTCTCTTCTGTGCTATTTTCGTAATAATTGATTGCATCTGTCTCCCATTGCTACAAAAAAAAGGGTTTTCATACGTCATAACAGATATAGGACAAGAAACAAACAGAACTTGATTTTTGTGTCGTATCATTCATTCAAGAGCAGCATTTACAATCTTTATTATTCTGCCGTTCTGTGTGTGTGTGTGTGTGTGTGTGTGTGTGTGTGTGTGTGTGGTGTGTGTGTGTGTGTGTGTGTTTGTGCACGCGCGCGGGCGCGTGTATACATGCATGCGTCCGTAGCTGCATATGTCTGTGCCTGTTCGTACGTCGGAGCATACAACTATAATTCTTTCGTAGTTAGGCTATTTCCTTTTCCGTGTCCGAACTCATATCAGCGGGTCTCTCGTCCACAGTGTGATTTGAAGCTACCCTGATATTAAAACAGCAAAATGACAACAAGAAGAAATTGAAAAAACCCCCCCAAAACAAAAAAAAAAAAAAAAAAAAAAAAACAGAAAGAAAGGTACTGGCAAGAATCTATGTCCTCCTCCTTTTAATTCATTTCACGCGTTGATACACACACTCTCTCTCTTCTCTCTCTCTCTCTCTCTCTCTCTCTCTCTCTCTTCTATTCTATATATTTATATATATATTATATATGGCAAGGGAAGGAATTAGAAGTTCTGAATGGATACAAATTACTTCCCCTGTCTGAAAATAGTCAACATTTTTTTTCAATAGAAAGTGATTTCATTTCTAATGAATTAGCTGAACTGACCATGCATTCCTCTGAGATCAACACCAACCACTAGTGGCATTGTCTTTGGGCCATATGTTTCACCATTTTACTCTGTGGTTAAAATGAACTCTGTAGTGTTTGTGCAATCTTTGCTGACAGAGCGCACAAAAAAAGAAAAAAAAGAATTGAAAGTGAGGTGACTGCAGGCGGATACTGACACAAACCTAACACAGAAATGACTGTTCGTATCTTGGACAAGAAGAAAAAAAAAAAAAAAAGGGGGGGGGGGGGGGGGGGGGGGGGGCAAACAAATGACGAAACAAAAGACGACGCGTTCCGAGACCTCTTTGGTCATCTTCTTCAGGCAAGATTAACCAAGATTTGGGACATGTCGAAACGAAGAACAAGCAATCAGTCCTATCTCTTCTTGTAATTATTGGGCGCAAAATGAATCCATTTAAGTCGGTTCACGCGTAGAAATATTAGTTTCTTCCGCCAAGGAAAGGAATTACTTCCCTTGTCTGAAAATGGTCAGCATTTGTTTGAATAGAAAACTTTTCTTTCGTTCATTTGTAATGAATTCGCTGATTGGGCGCAAAAGAAATCTATCAAAAACATTAGCTTATACCGCCAAGGGAATAAACTAAAAGTTCTGAATCGAGAGTTAAAAGTTTATATTTGCTGAATTTGGTCTGTCTGCGATGGATATCCGAATTAAACGCACACACACACACACACACACACACACACACACACACACACACACACACACACACACACACACACACACACACACACGCAGAATCTATACGGGTGCAATGTTTAACAATGGATCACTTTGGGTAACTGTCAAATTCCGATTTCTTCTGTTGGGGGCCTGTGCCAGCCATCTGTAGTTCACTGAGTGATAATCAAAGAAAGACAGAGTTAAGGACTGTTTCATTTCTTCAGTAGTACCAACATAAAGAAGTCCTTAAGACAGGCCCAGAGCGAAACGTTGGAAAGAAAAACTTGCTTGTTTGCGCTTTTTCATTGTGTGATTGCTTAACACACACACACACACACACACACAACACACACACACACACACACACACACACACACACACACACACATTTCCGTTTCCATTGTCAGTCAGCAGCCTTCAATCTCTCCGTCTCTGTCTCTGTCTCTGTTACTGTCTGTCTGTCTGTCTGTCTGTCTGTCTGTCTGTCTGTCTTCTCTCCTCTCTCCTCTCTCTCTCTCTCTCTCTCTCTCCTCTCTCTCTCTCTCTCTGTGTGTGTACTGCTCTGGTGGTGTACTGCTCTGGGGGCCGTCTCCACGGTCAGTCATTCCTGTCTCCTCTCTCTCTCTCTCTCTCTCTCTCTCTCTCTCTCTCTCTTCTCTCTCTCTCTCTCTCTCTCTCTCTGGTGTAAACCCTATGTCTGTTTCTTCTGTCTCTGTACTGTATCTCTTGTATCTCCGGTCTCTCTCCACACTGTTTTTCTGTCTGTCTCCACACCTTGTCCGTTTCGCCTGTTACCATTGATTCCTCCCAAAGTCCAATTCTAAAAGAATCAGCGATTTGATTTTCTTGGAAGAGACCTAAGGCTTTGAATCTTACTGTAAGAGATGAAATACATCCTTTGACGCGAACAAACGGCCATACTGCTTTGATTAGTCTTGACTTCCTTTGACGCGAACAAACGGCCATACTGCTTTGATTAGTCTTGACTTCCTTTGATGCGAACAAACGGCATACTGCTTTGATTAGTCTTGACTTTTGACGCGAACAACGGCCATACTGCTTGATTAGTCTTGATTCCTTGACGCAACACAGCATACTGTTTGATATCTGATTCCTTGATGGAACAACGGCAATTGCTTGGTAAGTCTTGACAACAGCAGAGACATCGGAAGATGGGTTCGAAGCAAATGATTCATTCTGAGGAAGCTCGGTTACTGTGTGTGATACGTGTGTGTGAAGACCAAGAGTGAGCTCTCTTTGAATGCAGTACAAGGGCGGGCACACAGACACACACACACACACACACACACACACACACACACACACACACACACACACACACACAACGCCACAACACACACACACACACACACACACACACCACACACACACACACACACCCACCACACACACACACACACACACACAACACACACACACACACACACACTCACACACGCGCATGCGCACACTCACACGTGCACGCACGCGCGCGCACACACACACACACACACACACACACACACACACACACACACACACACACACACACACACATGACCTGTGTGCACTAATCCACTGGTCAAAGAGCAAATGACCTCAGTCATGACCAGCGAGGAAGACATGTACCCACCATTCTCCCTGACTTCTTCCCATTACTGTTCTCTCCTGTGTGTGTCTTCAACACGTGGAACAGGATTCACATCCAGTTCTGATTCTGGTCTCTGTTGGACTTCAGTATGGGCTGTTGTCTGTCTCTGTACCATTCCCCTCTAACATCACTGTCTGTCTGTCTCTGTACCATTCCCCTCTAACACCACTGTCTGTCTGTCTCTGTACCATTCCCCTCTAACACCACTGCTTCTGTCTGTCTCTGTACCATTCCCCTCTAACCACTGTCTGTCTGTCTGTCTCTGTACCATTCCCCTCTAACACCACTGTCTGTCTGTCTGTCTCTGTACCATTCCCCTCTAACACCACTGTCTGTCTGTCTGTTCTGTACCATTCCCTCTAACACCCCTGTCTGTCTGTCTCTGTCGTTCTGTACCATTCCCCTCTAACACCACTGTCTGTCTGTCTCTGTACCATTCCCCTCTAACACCACTGTCTGTCTGTCTCTGTACCATTCCCCTCTAACACCACTGTCTGTCTGTCTCTGTACCATTCCCCTCTAACACCACTGTCTGTCTGTCTCTGTACCATTCCCCTCTAACACCACTGTCTGTCTGTCTCTGTACCATTCCCTCTAACACCACTGTCTGTCTGTCTCTGTACCATTCCCTCTAACACACTGTGTCTGTCTGTCTCTGTCTTCTCCTGTCTGTGTCTGTCTCTGTACCATTCCCTCTAACACACTGTCTGTCTGTCTCTGTACCATTCCCCTCTAACACCACTGTCTGTCTGTCTCTGTACCATTCCCCTCTAACACCACTGTCTGTCGTCGTTGTATCTTCTGTCTGTCTGTCTCTGTACCATTCCCCTCTAACACCACTGTCTGTCTGTCTGTCTGTCTTCTGTCTGTCTCTGTACCATTCCCCTCTAACACCACTGTCTGTCTGTCTCTGTACCATTCCCCTCTAACATCACTGTCTGTCTGTCTGTTCTGTACCATTCCCCTCTAACACCACTGTCTTTTCTGTCTCTGTACCTTCCCCTTCTAACACCACTGTCTGTCTGTCTCTGTACCATTCCCCTCTAACACACCTGTCTCTGTCTGTCTGTTCTGTCTCTGTACCATTCCCCTCTAACACCACTGTCTGTATTCTGTCTTCTGTACCATTCCCCTCTAACACCACTGTCTGTCTGTCTGTCTGTCTGTCTCTGTACCATTCCCCTCTAACACACTGTGTCTGTCTGTCTCTGTACCATTCCCCTCTAACACCACTGTCTGTCTGTCTGTCTCTGTACCATTCCCCTCTAACACCACTGTCTGTCTGTCTCTGTACCATTCCCCTCTAACACACTGTCTGTCTGTCTCTGTACCATTCCCCTCTAACATCACTGTCTGTCTGTCTGTCTCTGTACCATTCCCCTCTAACACCACTGTCTGTCTGTCTCTGTACCATTCCCTCTAACACCACTGTCTGTCTCTGTCTGTCTCTGTACCATTCCCCTCTAACACACCTGTCTGTCTGTCTCTGTACCATTCCCCTCTAACACCACTGTCTGTCTGTCTCTGTACCATTCCCCTCTAACACCACTGTCTGTCTGTCTCTGTACCATTCCCCTCTAACACCACTGTCTGTCTGTCTCTGTACCATTCCCCTCTAACACCACTGTCTGTCTGTCTCTGTACCATTCCCCTCTAACACCACTGTCTGTCTGTCTCTGTACCATTCCCTCTAACACCACTGTCTGTCTGTCTCTGTACCATTCCCTCTAACACCACTGTCTGTCTGTCTCTGTACCATTCCCCTCTAACACCACTGTCTGTCTGTCTCTGTACCATTCCCCTCTAACACCACTGTCTGTCTGTCTCTGTACCATTCCCCTCTAACACCACTGTCTGTCTGTCTCTGTACCATTCCCTCTAACACCACTGTCTGTCTGTCTCTGTACCATTCCCCTCTAACACCACTGTCTGTCTGTCTCTCTGTACCATTCCCCTCTAACACCACTGTCTGTCTGTCTCTGTACCATTCCCTCTAACACCACTGTCTGTCTGTCTCTGTACCATTCCCCTCTAACACCACTGTCTGTCTGTCTCTGTACCATTCCCTCTAACCACTGTCTGTCTGTCTGTCTCTGTACCATTCCCTCTACACTCCTGTCTGTCTGTCTCTGTACTCATTCCCTCTACACCACTGTCTGTCTGTCTCTGTACCATTCCCCTCTAACACCACTGTCTGTCTGTCTCATGTACCATTCCCCTCTAACACCACTGTCTGTCTCTGCCTGTCTAAACCATGTCTGTCTTCTTCCTGACACCTTACACACTGCTGTTTGTCTTCTCTGTCCATCCTGCTATAGTCCCTGTCTGCTCCTCTCCTCTGTTCTGTCCTCACCTCACCTACTGTCTCTCTGTCCCCTCTGGTCCTCTTGTTCTCTGCTCTCCTGGCCATACTTGTTATGTCAGCTGCCCATCCTGTTTGTCTCTGGCCCTACCTTTTTGTCACATTCTCCCATACTTCTTGTCTGTCCCATCTGCACCTACTTGTTTTGTCACCTACCTGCCCATCCTTAGCTTATGTCACCACTGGCGCCATACTTGTCTATGTCACCACTCCCATCCTTAGTTCATGTCACCATCTCCCTACCTTTCTATGTCACCAGGCACCATTACTTAGTTATGTGCTCACCACTGCTGTATCTCCTAGATATCATGCTTCACACTGACACCAACCTTAGATTATGTCACCACCTGGCACAATACCTTAGATATATGTCACCACCTGGCACCATACCTTAGATATATGTCACCACCTGGCACCATACCTTAGATATATGTCACCACCTGGCACCATACCTTAGATATATGTCACACCTGGCACCATACCTGCCTGTGCTGCCTCTTGGTGTAGAACTGAATTTGTGTCTGCCGTCTGTGTGTTCTTGTTTGGCACTGAGGGGTTTGACAATCTGACAGTTCTACTGAGTTTCCTCTGACAGTTCATTGTCTTCAGCTATGGATTCAGCTTTAGTTGACAGTTCACTACCCTGACAGTCATTCATATGGATTCAGCTTTAGTTGACAGTTCACTACCCTGACAGTCATTCAGCTATGGATTCAGCTTTAGTTGACAGTTCACTACCCTGACAGTCATTCAGCTATGGATTCAGCTTTAGTTGACAGTTCACTACCTGACAGTCATTCAATGGATTCAGCTTTAGCGACAGTTCTACTACCCTGACAGTCATTCAGCTATGGATTCAGCTTTAGTTGACAGTTCACTACCCTGACAGTCATTCAATGGATTCAGCTTTAGCCGACAGTTCACTACCCTGACAGCCATGGATTCAGCTTTAGTTTCCACAGATCTTTGTTTTAGGTTTAGCTAATGCATTGTGGCAATGTGCCGTGGTTTTGTTTGATGTTCTGGAGTTGGGGGAGCGGGGCTGGTTGGGGTGGGAACTGGGGGTAGAGAGTAGAGGGAAGGGGGATGAGAATGCCCGGTGTAACGAAAAGTTTTAACTCCCCGAATGGTTTAACTCCCAGGGAGTTAAACTGTTCACATGTAAATTTTAACTCCCCGGGAGTTAAACTAGAATGACTCCCACCCTGTGCCAAAATAACTCCACTCAGTAAAACTTCAAAATGTTCTAAAATCTTTTTTTTGTACAAGTCTCAACAAATTCTTGAAGCATTAAGGGGGGAGTCATTTTGTACATATATCAGACTTAACTCCCACCCTGTAACAGAATGACCCCCCTGGGAGTTAGTACAGATTAACTCCCGGGAGTTAATCCAGGCGTGTAAAAGTTTAACTCCCTGCCCACAAAGGGGAGTCAGTTTTTCACAGTTTAGAATAACTCCCCTGGGAGTTAATGTGTACACGTGTTTTCTGACTCCCAGGGAGTTACTTTGTAACAGAGGGGGAGTTAATCTGATCATGACTAAGATGACTCCCCACCCACCTATTCCCAGGTGTCTTTCGGTAAGAGAATGGAGAAGGGGATTTAATGTTCATGATCATCATCATCATAGGGAAAGGAAATGTCCGTGTGCATAATCATGTACTCATCTATGCATGTCCTTGATATTTTACTATGCCTTTTTGTATATGATCTGTATGTAAAGTCTGTATATACATGAATTAATGGTTTGATGACTTCGGTAGAAATACTGTACTTTCAGTCTTTGGCGTTCTCTCTCTCTCTCTCTCTCTCTCTCTCTCTCTCTCCTCTCTCTCCTCTCTCTCTCTCTCTCTCTCTCTCTCATGGAGTCTATGCGACTCTCAAACAGTGTAGGCCATTACACTCAAATGGTGCAGAAATGGAAAATTTTCATTTTCATTGTGTCATGCCGCCAAATAGGGAGTGAGGGTGGGAAGTGGAGAAGGGGGGGGGGGTTGAAAGGGTAAGGAAGGTGGGGAGAGAATGACGAGTAGTCGCGACGTGACGTAAAATTGTTTGTATTGACCGCTTTATCTGGAGAGAAGGAAGGAGAAAAGGGTTGGCATAGATCAGAAATTGTGTGTGGACACATGGATAGAGAAAAAGGGAGGGTGGGGGCTGTTTTTGTACAATTTGTACAAGAGGGTGGCTGCTTGGGACCGATCTGATGAAGTTGTCAAGTGACTCGTCACAGTGTGGTGGTGTGCGTGTGCCAAGCTAAAAATGAAAGTGGCCAGCCAGTCAGAAAGAAACACATTTTTTCAATAAATATTACAGGACACGTGACTAATTCACAGAAACCAATAATATCGAAGGAAACATTCTACTGACAGGCTTGATCTGGCAAGTTAGTGAAAGAACACAACACACACACACACAATCACACACACACACACACACCACACACACACACACACCGGCTACGTGCCGTTTCCCAGTGTCGTTGTGACCCCATGTCGTTGTGCCCCCAGTTGTTGTGACCCAATGTCGGTGTGACCCCATGTCCATGTGACCCCATGTCGTGCCCCACATGTCGTTGTGACCCCATGTCGGTGTGACCCCATGTCGTTGTGCCCCCATGTCGTTGTGACCCCATTCGTTGTGACCCCATGTCGTTGTGACCCCATGTCGTTGTGACCCCATGTCGGTGTGACCCCATGTCGTTGTGACCCATGTCGTTGTGACCCCATGTCGTTGTGACCCCATGTCGTTGTGACCCCATGTCGTTGTGACCCCATGTTGTGTGACCCATGTCGTGGATTCATGTCGTTGTGACCCCTGTCGTTGTGACCCATGTCGTTGTGACCCCATGTCGATGTCCCCATGTCGTTGTGACCCCATGTCGTGTGACCCCATGTCCATGTGACCCCATGTCGTTGTGCCCCCATGTCGTTGTGACCCCATGTCGTTGTGCCCCCATGCGATCATTGTGACCCCATGTCGTTGTGACCCCATGTCGTTGTGACCCCATCTCGTTGTGCCCCCATGGCAGATCTTTGTGACCCCATGTCGTTGTGACCCCATGTCGTTGTGACCCCATGTCGTTGTGCCCCATGTCGTGTCCCCATGTCGTTGTGCCCCATGTCGTTGTGACCCCATGTCGTTGTGACCCCATGTCGTTGTGACCCCATGTCGATGTCCCCATGTCGTTGTGACCCATGTCGTTGTGACCCCATGTCGTATGTCCCCATGTCGTTGTGCCCCCATGTCGTTGTGACCCCATGTCGTTGTGACCCCATGTCGATGTCCCCATGTCGTTGTGACCCCATGTCGTTGTGACCCCATGTCGTTGTGACCCCATGTCGATGTCCCCATGTCGTTGTGACCCCATGTCGTTGTGACCCCATGTCGTTGTGTCCCCATGTCAATGTGACCCCATGTTGTTGTGACGCCATGTCAATGTGACCCCATGTCGTGTGACCCCATGTCGATGTGACCCCATGTCGTGCCCCCATGTCGTTGTGACCCCATGTCGTGTGACCCCATGTCGTTGTGCCCCCATGTCGTTGTGACCCCATCTCGTTGTGCCCCATGTCGTTGTGACCCCATGTCGTTGTGACCCCATGTCGGTGTGACCCCATGTCGTTTGTGACCCACTGTCGTTGTGACCCCATGTCGTTGTGACCCCATGTCGTTGTGACCCCATGTCGTTGTGACCCCATGTGATGTGACCACATGTCCGGTGTGATTCCATGTCGTTGTGACCCCATGTCGTTGTGACCCCATGTCGTTGTGACCCCATGTCGATGTCCCCATGTCGTTGTGACCCCATGTCGGTGTGACCCCATGTCCATGTGACCCCATGTCGTTGTGCCCCCATGTCGTTGTGACCCCATGTCGTTGTGCCCCCAATGGCAGATCATTGTGACCCCATGTCGGTGTGACCCCATGTCGTTGTGACCCCATCTCGTTGTGCCCCCAATGGCAGATCATTGTGACCCCATGTCGTTGTGACCCCATGTCGTTGTGACCCCATGTCGTTGTGACCCCATGTCGTTGTGACCCCATGTCGTTGTGACCCCATGTCGTTGTGACCCCATGTCGATGTCCCCATGTCGTTGTGCCCCCATGTCGTTGTGACCCCCATGTCGTTGTGACCCCATGTCGTTGTGACCCCATGTCGTTGTGACCCCATGTCGATTGTCCCCATGTCGTTGTGACCCCATGTCGTTGTGACCCCATGTCGATGTCCCCATGTCGTTGTGCCCCCATGTCGTTGTGACCCCATGTCGTTGTGACCCCATGTCGATGTCCCCATGTCGTTGTGACCCCATGTCGTTGTGACCCCATGTCGTTGTGACCCATGTCGATGTCCCCATGTCGTTGTGACCCCATGTCGTTGTGACCCCATGTCGTTGTGTCCCCATGTCAATGTGACCCCATGTTGTTGTGACGCCATGTCAATGTGACCCCATGTCGTTGTTGACCCCATGTCGATGTGCCCCAAAGAGGACATCTCTCTCTCTCTCTCTCTCTTCGTCCTCTCTCTCTCCTCTCTCTCTCTCTGAACACTGAGGAAGAGTTGGACATTTTCAGTTACTGTATTAGTAGCTTCTTGCACATTATACAGAATGAAAATGGGTAATCAAAATGGAAAGGGGTATTGATGATCATTTTGACCTTGGATTCGGTCTAAATGAAGCAAACCAGTCAGTCATCACTTCATTTCCGAAAGGTCAAATCAAATGAGTCACAGCTAACAATTAGACTTTTTTTTAGTTACTGTATTGGTAGCTTTCTGCACATTAGGCTAAACAGAATGAAAATATGTAATCAAACTGGAAGGGACATTAATGATAAATCTGACCTTAGATTCGGTATAAAAGAACACAAACAAAACAAAACAAAGCAAACCAGACAGTGGTCATCATTTTCATTTCCGAAGAAACAGGTCAAACCAAATGAGCCACAGCGGACCACAATGACGGCAAATCCCTGGCTCCTTGTTCGTATTGCCCCCGAAGGCGCTGAAGGCGTGTTTCTAGGTCTCTCCACTTCTGTCTCCTCCGTGGAGGCGCCACACCTTGCTCTGCTGCCGTGATTTTATTCTCTGCGATAGCCTGAATGTCTTTCAGGTGACGAACAAACGCACACAAGGACGGGTGGCGGACCTGCACTGCTTCGTTCAGGACGCGATGGTATGCTGCAATAAAGAAAGACTTAGGTCACTCTTGTGGAGGATACATTGGGCTTCTGTCTTTTTTTGTATTCCCCCCCCTCACACCACACACACACACACACCACACACACACACACACAGTCACACACACACACTCTCCCCTCCCCCTGAAATGACATTTTGGGGCAACCATTGCGACGGATGGAAAGGAGTGGTGCTTGTTATGACCCCGGATCGAAGATCAAGGGGCATATTGTTTTTGTCCTGTTTGTTGTTGGTTTGGTTTGTGTGTTCCCAGTTAAAGACTGAGAATGAGAACCGAAGAATGTCACGAGTCTGTCCGTCGTTCCGTCCGTCCGTCCTTCGCACACTCAAGCGCAAAAACCACTGAAGGGATTTTCATCAAATTTGGTGTGAACATGCACAGGAACATGAGACAGCTTAGCAAGTGATCAAATTTTGTTTAGGTCAAAGATCAAGGTCACAGGGGTCAAATGAGCGTTGACTGGGAACACGTTTGAATGGCTTGCCATTTTGTTTTGTTTGTCTGTTCGCTTTTGTCAAACTTTAACCTAGCTAAAAACTTCTAAACTATTTGTGCTAGAGACTTCAAATTCGTTGTGCAACTGTATCCCTTTGTACCCTTTGACATGGCACCATTTTCATATGGATCGCTGTCCTCAGTGACCTTGACCGTGACTTTAATGTTGCTTATAACCTCCAAACTATTTGTGCCGGGGGGGGGGGGGGGGGGGGGGGGGGGTGTTGGCCATGACCTTCAAGTCACCTTTTTTCTTGCATATAACTTTTATTACCGGAGCAATAAGTTTCGCAAACACATCGTATTTTTACGTTTTTGACTCCATTTAGTACGGCCTACTTGCCCCCCCCCCCCCTCCTCCCCCACCTCTCCTCTCTCTCTCTCTAGCGCGCGCGCCCGCGTGCACACACACACACACACAACACACACACACACACACACACACACACACACACACATGTGGATGCATGCATGCATGCATACATACATTCATACATGCATACATACATGGCTGCAAGCATGCATACATACATAATATTAACTGTATGCTGGTTTAATTTTCGTTGTGGAAATAGATGTAGAAAGAAGCACACCTACTTTCGGCATTGTTATTTGTCCATTGTTCCATCCCTCGTTCATATACGTTCCATAGGGCTGACGGAAAGCTTCCGGCGGGGTTCATGTATGTTGTGTTGACGTAATTGAGGAAATCCTGCAGCCCAACGAAGTTCTGCAACAGTCTTCTCGTTCTCTGCGCGTTCAGCAAAGCAACAAAGTTGAGACGGACAAGTGGCAAGGGCAGGTGGCCCAGAGCCATGACCTTTCTGATAAATCGTCTGAGCCGGTGATTGGTTCGTTCAGGTATTGTCAGTCCAAACTCTTGGACACGTTTCCACAGATTTTGCTTGAAGTGGAAGTAGCATCCCAGGATTCTTGCGCGAGGAAGCTCTGTTTCGAGAGCAGTGCGTACAGCCTGCTCAAAGTCACAGATGATGACTTGGGGTGCCCAACAGTGGTGAGTTTGAAGACGAATTTGGTTCTTCGAACGCTGCAGGACTTGTCGATAGTTTCCAATGGTTCTGTTGGCCATCAGCACGTGCACTAGAGGCACGGTGTGATCCCGAATGTCACCAATAATGGTTAGTATTTGAGAATAGGGTCTCGGGCACGTACTAAAAGTGCCATCGAGAAAAATGGTTCTGCTCCTTCTGAGTGTTTGAAGATTTTCATCTGTAGCGTAGACAACATAACCCCAGTCATTGTCCATGGAGAGCAGAAATCTCTCGTCGTTCCCGGTTGAGTTCCACAGTAGATTTATTTGTACGTCTTCCAGTTCGGCTGGCAGAGGAGGTAGCTGGGACCTCCTTGATCTTTCAACGGCAGACCTGACCGACTCGTACATGGGAGGAGGTTCAGGTCGGTCACCTCCGCCCTGTGCCGCAAGATGCTGGTGGCGATCCACTGTAGCGGTATACACCCTTCGACTCGGACGAGTGGGCTCTTGAAAGGCTTCTGCCTGCATTTCCTGTCTGAGACGAGCACGTTCCACCACGTCAGTGTCAGGTGGATGAATATTGTCATCTGTTGCTCGATTGACCACGATGTCAGGATTTTCGATATCACGGTCAAAAATGTTGGTGCACACTCTCGCGCTGCATTGTGGCCGCCTCCAACAACGCCATTGAAAGTAGCCTTGTACCTCACTGTGCCAGGTGTAGCGCATTCCTTCGTATATTAAGGCTTTCCCCTCTTTCACCTCGCATTAAAAACGTCATTATGCAGAAGCTACTGAATATTTCTAGATCTAAAACCTTACAATCTGAACAGTCATGTGACCGGATG
>JAMYXO010001363.1:0-30570 GCA_033310375.1 Conus canariensis
AAGAACCCCTGGGCCTTCTTTTAAAAACCCTTAAACTTTTCAATCGAAAAATGGGGGTTTAAAAGCTGTGTTTCACTTGGTTTCATTTGGTTTTTATCCTGAAAAGGTCCTCAAAGAACGTCCCTTTTTTCCCAAAAAAAAACGCAACTTACCCTTTTCCCAAAATTTTTTTTTCGTTTAAAACTTAAGTTTTGGGGGCATAAATTTGACCCTTGGTGGGGTTTTCAGGGAAATTTAGACTTTGGTATAACTTTTTTCCCCCAACCCAAAAACCCCCCCAAAAACCCCCCTTCTTGATCCCCCCAAAAGAAAGGCCCAACCAAAAGATTTACTTTATTTGGTTGTGGTCTTATAGGTGCTTGGGGAAATTATTTTAAAAAATTTAAATGGTTGATAATGGTAAAGGTTTTCGACCTTTTTACCTGATTTTTTTCAGATTTTTTTTCTTCCCAAAGTTTTTCGTTTTTTTTTCCCCCCAAAACCTTCTTTTGGGTTTGGTTCAAATTTAACTTGTACAAAAATAAGAACTTTATCTCCGGGGGCCAAAAGGGGCCCGAATCGCTCCCCCAAATTTAAAAACCCCCCCCATACCCGCACCATCATAAATTCATTTACGTCCCTACGTACACTCTACCTGAGACTCTTACCTGAATAATTTCCGAATCCCCTTGTCCTTTCTCTTACCCCCCAAACCCCCCACCACGGATTCCCGCCAACCTTGCCCATTTCATTCCTGTATCCCTTTCCAAGATTAAAACTCGCGGAGGACTTTAAACCCAGCCATATCTATTTAACCCCCCCCAATTTTGTATATTCTAGCCTGGGAAAATACACCCAACCCACACACACCCGAAGGTGGTGAAGGTCTTGGGAATAAAGGGGAGGCGAAAAGCATTTGATAAGGGAAAAACACTCCGCTTTTTTCAAACCCATTGGGAGTCAATTTTCTGAGCCGCCTGGAACTTCCGTTAGTTGGGTTGGTCTTCTGTGTGGTATTGGGGGTGGGTAAAAAATAAGGGGGGAGTGGGGGGCCGTTGGGGATTGGGGAGGGTCATGAGTTTGATGTTTGAAAGGGGAGGGCATGGAGTTTAGGAGGTGGGTTGGATTTGGTGGGGGGATTGGGGGAAGGGGGGAGGAAATGGGAGGATGGGTTGTCAGGGTTGGGGTGGGTGGGGGTGGTTTTAGGGGTTTGGAGGTGGCCCAAAACCTTGGCAGGGGAAGTGTTTAAAAACTAAATGGGTTGGGCGGGGGGGGCTGATCAAGGTTAACTTGGGCATAAATACCTTTGGTCACCCCCGCAGCTTAACCCAGGGTTTTTTAAAAACTTCGCCGTTCGTTTTCCTATTTTTAGTTCTCAATAACACCATTCCCAAAAATTGGTGGATTATCCTTTTAAACTAATTAGAAAATTATTTAGTTTAGTTTTGCTAATCTTGATTTTCTTGAATCCTATTAATAAATTTTCTTCAACATTTAATCTTCCGTTTTTGGGATTCCCTGTTTTCACCTTTTAATTTTTCAAACTAGATAAGGGAATCAACCCAAATTGCATGTTAAATGAAAGAGTTTTGATACCTTTCTCTTTTTGACTATATCCTTTTCCCGCAAAACACCATAAACATTGTGTCTGATTTCTTAAATGTTAAAGTTTTCAACCACTGGGGATGGAGGTAAACTCACAATTGCTCATCTGCCTTAAACCCTTTTGTCTAACTTTTACCTTTAAAGGGGGCCCAAAATTTTTCTTTAAAATATAACGATAACGGATGTTTTTCCCCGGGGGAACATTATGGAAACCATCTGTAAACAGAAAATGTTTTTTCATTTAAAATTTTTAAATCGCATTGAAACAAAACCCCCTATAGGTTTAAAAATTTACTTAATTAGAAATTGTTTACAACCTTGCTCACCCTTTTTTTGGAATAAACCTAAAAGGCCCAAAAGGTAAATTTCCCGTCAGTTCTAAAAAATCGTTTTACTTAATATTATCCATTAGTTCTTTTTTAATCTATATTATTTAAAAAAAAGCAAACAATTCAACGGTCTGTTTTGCCGCACTAAGAACCTTAAGGTTGTATGCCCAGCTTTTCTTGCCCCTTTAAGGTTTTAATATTTTTTAAACCTTCTCTATTTGGTGGTGGTGATGAAAAATTTGTCCGCTTTCTTTAAAACCATTCTTTTGTGGGAAATTACTGTGGCCCCAAAACCCTTTATCCCGGGTTTTCGCGAGTCCTTTTTATTTCATTAAAAGGGCAAGTTATGTTTTTTGAACCTTTTTTGGGGCAAAAAGTTAGCTTAAATTAATTTTGTCCCATTCCAATAGTTCCAAGGCATTAGTTGCACCAACCTAATTTACTCCTGACCTTCCCTTTTTCTTAAGACTAGTTGTTCTAGTTTAGGAACCTTTGTGTCTCAACTCTTTCGCTTAAAACCCTCTTGTTTTTAAACTATTTAAAAATCCTTCTCGGGTTTTTGTTCATTTGTAATTTTTATTCTAAAAGTTTTACCCCCAGGCGCATTTAACCCCTCTTGGACTGGAAATTTAACAAAGTTTTTTTAAATTAAAAAATTGCAGTTTAACTTTTACGTTTCCCCCTTTTACTTGTGATTTTTAAAAAATGATCATACACCTTCTTTTCAATTTAAATGGATTTTTTAACTGTTTCCACTTTCCGAAGGAACTCTTAACAGTTGGCCTTTCCCCTCAAAACGTTTTCTCTGTTAAATTTCCCAAAGCTAACAAAAGTGAAGATGAGGGATTTTCAAAGGTTTGTTGGTTCTAAATTCCCGCCCTATGTTTTTTCAAAGAAATTTTAACCCTACTCTTGGAACTTACCTCATTTCTTCAGGTTTGAAGTCAACATTCTTTCAAATTTGCTTTGTTAAGTTTGAGAGAAAGCGAAGTTACCCCTTGTTCTTTCACGAGAAAAAACCCGTAAAAACCCACGGGTTTGGTTAAGGTAAACTAATTTTTAAATATATTCCAAATTTTTTTTTTCTTATTTTTTCCCTTTGGGATTACTTATTAAACCATCGATTTTGAAAAAATTTTCTGGAGTGCCCCCCTTGGGTTTTCCGCGTTATTACTAGCTTTCTAAAACGGGACTGCTTGAGTTGTTTTTTTAAACATTTTTAAACTTTTAAAAATGGTGCATTAAAAATATACTAATGAAAAATATTCTGTTGGGCCGCCTACAACTTAAAATAAAAACTGGCACCCTTGACATTTTGGACTCAGTTACGCCTTTAAAGAAAAGGTTAGTTCCATTGAACAGATTTTAAACCCCCCTTTAAAAACGACTACATCCCGAAAGTGGGTTTAGTCTCGAGCAGTTTTTTAAAAACCCAAAAAACTTGCTGTTTTTTGTGCTTCCGGGTGGGGTGTGTATGCTGATCATTTAAATCTCCGACTTTGGGGGGTCAGTGTATATTTTCTTTTTTATTACCCCGACGTTTTTATCTGCTGCAAGGCCCATTAAAAAATGACCGTTTTAATCCATTCAGCAACAAAAGATCGGGCTTTTGAAAGGATTGTCGATTTGAATTTTGCCCGCGACTTTGCGTTGGTCTATCATGTTTTAGGCACTCTTTTTATTGGGGGGCATAGAATTTAAAATAGATTGGTCCCCTTCACACTTTCTTTCGGCACAACTGTTCCCTGGGGGTCCATAGAGCAAGGCTAAAACAGCAGGACAAAAATTTTTTTTGGTATTTAGGGCCAACAAAAGCGGGAAGACGAAAAAACACTCTTTTCGTATTTGTTTGGTGTTTGCTAGGTTCGCAAGCACAACGAGATCAAACAAATTGACCCTTTTACGGCTTGCCCCAAAAACATATTTAGAAAATTTGAGGTTTCATTAATTCTGCAATTGATTTGCCTTCAAGTTTTAAAAGGTCCCCAAAATGTTTTTGCAATACGAAAAATCGAAAAAGACTTTGCTGTCGGCACGGTTTATACATGCTCCTTCTGACCTCAAATTCGATAGGAACTAATAAAAACTTAAAAAAGAAATCCTTGTGGGTGGAAGGAGAAGGCGGAAAAAAACGCTAAAATTTTAACCAGCAAAGCAAAAAAAAAGAAACCCCACCAATCCCCAACCCCAAAAACCCCTCCCAAAACCCCCTCAAAACCCACCCCCCCAAACCTCCCCAGGTGATAAAAGGACCCCCCTGAATTGAAAAGACGGGACTTGTTTTTGGTTAACTGCCCTGGATTACTTTTCTTTATCTTACTAAAGAGTAACCCCAATATTAAAACAAACTAAAGCCCCTAAGTGCTCACCTAAAACCACACTTTACTTGCGGCCGAACAAAAGCCGCAACCCATCCCCCCTATTTTCCAGGGAAAGATCTATTTCCTTTTGGCTAATTTTTTTGAAGTTTGCATTACGAGTTGTTTTTTACCCATGATTTATCTGCGCGGAGTTGGTGGTTGGGGACTGCTCCCCCACCGCCACCGCCTGTAATAGCCCAACACCCGTGTACTTATTGCAAATCCCAAGGCTGTTTTAACATTGTAATGGACACCCTTTCTCTCTAACCCTGTTCTTTTTCGTTCTGCTAGGTCGTGTCTTTTACAAAATTCTGTTTATGGTTTCTCTTATTCGTCCTTTAGTTCGAATTGTTCTCGGTTTGTGACAGCACTTCTAGTCTTTCTGATCTTCTTGTTCAAGATTTTTGTCTTGTTATTTTCTTTAACACCCCGGGCCTAAGTTTGGGGCATCAGCCTCAACTAGTTTTTCTTTTTCCTTTTTATATGTCATCTAGTTCACCCTTTTGCAAATTGTTTGTTAAATTTGCCTCGAGCTTTTCAAGCATGCAAGGGCTTTTTTCTCTCAAGGGCGGCGGACGTGCTAGTTTTAAAACTGTTTTTCTGAAAAACGGGTTTTTATTTTTCGTCTGCTGTTGGCTTAAATCTTTAAGGGTAGTTTTGTATTTGGTTTATCGGTTGGTTCTTGTGGTTTTGGTTTAGCAATGCCCCACTGTTAATTTCGCGGGTTTGCAATGCCAGGGGTTTTGATCCTCAACGAGCCTTTGTCTAATTGTGTTTTTTGCTAAAAACTTGGGGGTCGGTTTATTTGTAAGCTGAAAAAATTGCCCTGCTTTTTTTTCAAAAACAAATGGTCCTTTTGTTTAAAAATCATTGGGTTAAAAATTTCGGGAGGTTCTTGCCAAACTTTGATAAAATGTTTTGCCCTACTTTCTTAATTCACGCCGCTGTTGTAATGGATGTGTAAAGGCCCCTTTCATCTGTCGTCTCCGGGATCAAAACATCATAACTTTTCGCCTTTTTTAAATAATTAATTTTTTATTTTGTTTTATAAAAAAATGCAAAAGCTTGGTTCGATTCGCCCCATAGAAGACTGAAAGGCCCCTTTGGGGTAAAGGGGAAAAAACGAATATTTTTTGTTCCAAATAATCCATCTACTTTGATTAGTCAGACCCACTGCAAATTTCCCAAACCTAGGCAGATGAAGTGTTTGTCCCGGGATCTGACGGTTTACTTTTAAAAAAAACTTGATTCAGCAACAGCGAAACGGACGTTGTACAGAACGGGGACGGGAATCTTTTAAGAAATTTCTATAAAATTTGGGGGGGCAAGAAATATTTTTTTTACACAATGAGCTATTTCTAATCTATTCTGATCTTTGGCAAAACCCGATAATGAAGGGCCGATCTTGCGTTTAAGGGAAATCAAAAATAACAAAGCACAAAACACAGAATGACCCAAAGTGAAAAAGACGGTAACAAGTATAAGCGTAATTTATCGTTTGGAAATCGCTTTTCTATCCCTTGGTTTTTGGTTTTTTAAAAAGCGCATGCGCCCTTTCAAGGGCAAAAAACCCCGATTGTCATATGAACAAATTTTTAAATGAATACAAACGTGCATTAAATTCAGCACTGACCAAAGTACGATTTTCGACACTCTTAGGTTTGACATTGTTAGCAACCCAACTTGCAAGGCTGTTGAGCAACAATACAGTCAAAATTTGCAATATATTACGAAAGGTGATTCATCAACAAAAATCCTAAAAGGGGGCAACACTTTTGGAAATTTTTTTTTGGCCCCGCAGCAAGATCCTTAAAGGTATTTTTGCTGTGGAAAGGGGGAAAAACCCCCATTAAAAAGACAAAGTGAAAAAATTTTTTAATCCTTAAAAAAACGAAAAGTACAATGTTCAATTGGGGTAGCCTAACCAATTTACGGAGCGGGCAAAACTTTCACTTTTTATGAAATAAAAATTGTTTGGAGGGGGGAGGTCTGAAGCCCAACAGTAGCCGGCTAAAGATCTACCCCCTCCAGGTTAGACTTGAAAATTTTAACAACGAAATAGGTTTTTGGATTGACCTAGGCAACAGAGGATATCTTTGAGGGGAGGGGAAAACATTAAAAGACAAAATAAACTTTCCCCAAATTGATAAAAAAAAGAGGTGATAAACCACTTAATGCATTTTTTTTTTAATATATGATGCGCAGCTGTATTCAGAAACAGATTGAAAGAATTTCCCAAAACTAAAATTTTTTTTTTAAAAAGCTGTCGTTACGACTTATCCAAAAGTGCCCAAAAAAGGGGATTCGCGCTGTGAAAAAAAAACTTTCGATAAACCAACTTTTCAAAATGCAAACCCCCCTGGCAGGCCTTTCAAAAAAACGTAAAAACCAAAAGAAAATTTTGCTGTCTTTAAGCTGTTACATTGTTAAAACTGGGACGATCACAGTGCTCTATCGCGGACATGTTGGTCTCTTTGCAAAAAAGCGAGGTGCACCGGGAGCTTTACCTTAGGTGGTTTGTCTTTAACTTTGGCCGTGTTCATTGGCTGTAAGTGCTGTCAGCAAAAAAATAAACCAAAAACCAAAGCACACCAAGGTTCAAAAAAAACACTAAACTTAGTTCCTTCCCAAAATGACATAAATAAAGCACTTGTGACTCAACTCAGGTGAAGAATTTTAGTCGCCTACGGCTGTTTTGAGGGTACAAAAGACAAAAGTTTGATTTCAAAAAAAAGGCAAGGGCAACTTTTTCTCCAAACCCGACCCGACAGATAAAAAAAAATTTTTTTAAAAAAAGTAAACAGCTTAACCTGTTCTAAAACAGCTCACTTTAACAACCCCCCCGGGCTTTTATATTTTATTTTTCGAGCCCAAAGCACAAAAGCCTTTGATATTGATTCTTTTAATTTTTTTTTTTTGTTTTAAATAAAATTTTGAGTTAAAAAAGAGTCAACATGGATAGTATATGAGGTTCAGTGAATTGTTTAAAGCAAGCCGGAGGCGTTTGTCAAAAGCTTTAATGGTCGTTTTAGAAGTTTTGACCAACAAAGGTCGGGCAAGCGTTGTACACGCTATTTCTAAATCCAAGAAAAAAACAATAAACCCTCCGTTAAAGTGGTTATTTTTTTAAATCGATATTAACAATAACGAAAAAAATTAGAATTTGGGGTCTAAACAAAACACGAATTCTTTCTCTAATGACTTAACACCGGTTGGGCAAAAATCAACTTTTACACATTTAATGAACCCTCTGAAGCAGCTAAAATGGAGGCTCGGGTTGGTCGGGGGGTGAAAGTCCTTTGACATAAATTAAAACAGGGCAAGTATGAGCCGATTTTTGGGCGGCTTACATTCCATACCTCCATCTTATTTGCAAAACGGCAGTTCAAACATAAAAATTAAAACGACAAATTTTTTTGTGGTCGTTTTTGCTGGCGCACCGTTCCCAAAATGCGAAGGTCTAAACTTTTACAGGGCCAAAAATCTTTATTTAAGGGCCTTAAATTTTCCTATGGCGTGACAAAATTGATCATTTTGAAAACAAACCCCCCCATCTGTTAATGTCTACCATGTCGAAAAAACCAACCTTCTGCCAATTAGGTGTCAAAGAACGTCCAACTGGCAACCCCAACCAGCGTAGTTCCCTAATCCCCAAACCCTTTAAAAGGGGGCACACCTCTAATACGCACAATGATTTAGATTTCTGTGCTTAAAAAAAACAACATAGCAAACAAGAATTCTGTAAAAAAGTTTAACAAATTCCGCCCCTTCAAGCTGCGAGGCTTAAAAAAACTTGTTTGCCAGTTGACTGTGAAACAGAACTAATTACGCCCGGGAAGGCAGAAGTTAGTTTTAAGAACTGGAAAACGGTTGAAAAACTACCCTATTTTGGGGTACGCAGCTTCGAATCCCCATTGTTCCTTTGAGGACCAACCCCCGAAAATTCCCTAAACAGTTAATGGTAATCATGAATTTGCTCTTTTGCCTTCACTTGTTGGGGATGGCGCCCATTAAAAGCCAGTTATCAGGGGGACCAATGCTGCAAAATACTTTTAAAAAACCTGCCCCGTCGAAATCCCTGTTCAAAAATCTAAACTTATCTAAAATCAAATTGCGTAAAGACCAACAACGTATGACTCGCCCCTCACGTTGGTTTGGGGTTTGGGCCCCCCGAAAGGCCCAAACAGTAAAGCCTGTTCACATAGTGGAAAGTTTAGGGGGCGCCATAACTGAAACCCAAACTAAAGTTTGAAACCAAAGCCCAGGAAGCTCCCTATATTTTTCACAATTTGCGAGGTTACGACTCTCCCTAAAAATGCAGCAGAAACCCCGGGACTTCGGGTGTAAAGCATTGCACAGCCTCGAAAAGTACTGGTTTCACTTTAATCTTCTTTCTCGACTCTATGAACCCCAAGAGGGTTCATTGGTCATGGCTATGTTTAAAGTCCTGCCCAAAAACAGAAGAATATTTGCCCCAACTCTTTTTTAAAAAGGCGTTTACCCATGATCAAAACATTTGGGAAAGGTTTGCGAAGTCACTTCCCCAAAAGGCGCGTTTTTAGTAGCTTGGGGAAAGGACTCAGTTCGGTTCCCAGCATGCCCCAAAAAGCGGGCAGAAGTTAGGTGTAAACGATGGGGATTCAGTTCTTTTTTAAATGGGAACCTTTTTTTGGGCGGACCTTTAAAATTAAGGAAGCCCTGCATAAAACATTACGCCGGATCCTCGCTTACTTTTCTCGCCGGGGAGAGCTGGGACGCTTTCTTAAAATTTACTGGAGTACAAATTGTTTATTGTCTGCCTCCCAAGTTCGTGTTTGAAACCGGTTTGCGTGGGGAATCAGTATGGCTCGCCCCATTACTGAAGAAAACAAACAAATCTTGGACGCTTTGCCCCAATGGGTCTAACTATCTCATGTATTTGGGATGAAACAATCTGTATGGAGGGCATGGCCAACACTTCCATTACCCCCCTTTAAAAATGTGGTAAAAGACATTCAAAATTTTTTTAAAATGGCTCCTCTCTAGAAGCTGATCGAAAAAGAGGCCCTCATTCAGAAGTTGTTTAGAAATCCTCATGAACTTCTGTTCCCCCAAAATGACTTCCATTAGGGGCAGAAAGTCAAAAAGTGTCAAGCAGAACCACCAAAACTTGTGCCTAACTTCGTGAAAAAAAAAATTAGTCTGTCTTTTCAGCCTTTTAAATTTTTAATTAAGCTGGTTTAATTGCAGTGTTCAGAAAGTTTTTGATCAAACGTTCAAAAAACCATACTTTAAAGCACTGATCCGCTAAACCCCGATGTTTGAAAAAGTTTTTTTAAAGTTGATAAACAACACTGTTTTTGGGACTAGGAAAAATCCGCCAAGCGTGATGTTAGATGGTCACCGAAAAAACGTTGATTAAGTTGATTTTAAAAACCAAATTTTCGGCTTCGAAGTTTTCATGATAGCTTTTTTGGCATATGGAAAAAAAAAAAAGTAAATTGGGGATCCCCTTTTTTAGGGGTTTACGTTTTAGAGCTGGGGCTTTTGATGTTAGAATTTTTTACGATATTTAAAACCCCTTTTGTACCTGAGCCAAAGTTTTACACGATACAGTTCCTTTGAAAATCGACTCCCTACTAAAGTACATAAAGACATGGAATTAGAATAGCAAAAGGGGCATGCGGGAGGGTCGACCTCTGATTCCCTAAAGATTCCCCTTTTGCTTCGATATTAACGGGTTTTGGGTAAGGGGAAAGGATGAATTATCTGGTGGTGTGTCAAGGAGTTTTTTGGTTTTTGAGGTCGAAAAAATTAACAGTCCTTTTCAAGAAAAAAAAAAGTTGTTAAAAAAGCAAAGGGAAATCTCGCGTGTTGTGCAGCCCCAGCTATCCCATGACAACTATAAAAAAAACATTGTTTGACAATAAGATTTTCATCAGCAACGTAAAACTCGATCTAATTACTGAGTCAAAAAGTTGTAACAAAGAAGTATTAATGAACAAACACAAAACGTGTGTTTGTTAAATCCAGAGTTTTATTGCAATCGGGTTTGGGGGGAATTTTTTAAATCTATGGCTTATTTTTCAGCAATCGCCCTTTTCAATTATCAATCTAATTTACAAATTAATTTTATTTTTTAATGTAGATGGTTTTAAATTTTTTTTGTCATTTCGCAAATTCTGTTCCCATACCCTAAATCAAAATAAAAGCTTTGGGGTTTAAGCGATTGTTGGCGATTGTTTAGAAAAGGTTGTAAATTTTCTCAATACTTTTTTAATGAAAAAAGTCAAAAATAATCTGCTTAATTTAAAAGATTTTTCCTTTGTCTTTTCTTGCCTTTCCCTTTGAGTTTCCTTTTTAAAACCCAAATGATTGCGTGATTAAACGTTTCGTTGCAAACTTTTCATCGCCCAATTAAACCAAATTTTATTTTTCATTACTGCTAAATGCGCTCGTTTTTTTTTTAAATTTCCCCCCCAACCCAAATTGGGTTTTTGGTCAGATGGCAAACCCAATCTTTAAAAATATTAGTCAATACCCCGATTAAAATAAAATATTTTTCGTTTATTTCTAAGGCTCTCCTTCCCTTCTTGTTCCCGGGGCCTTTTTTACGTAAGGTTTTCCCTTTCCATTTTTGCCCCCTTTTTTAATTTAAATTTAAAAAAAAAATTAGCGCTGGACTGTGTCTGGGGGGTTTTCTGCAATTCTCCTTCACAAGTCTTTGGGGCCCGGCCGTTTTTTGTGCCCGTTTCTCGTAAAAAATCCGGGGGTTCATTTCACATTTTTTTAATCTCATATGGATCAACACCCCAAAACTGGATCTTTTCCCCCTAGGCGATGCCCCCTTCCGTTCTCCCGGCGAATAAAGGTTAACCCACCAAACCAAATAATGTTTGTTTGAGAAGCTCTCCTTCAACAACATTTATTGTTTTTTTCTGATTGTTGTATGGTTTTGACCTTAAATTCTTCTTATTCTTGCGCGCAAACTGAGGGCGTTTTTTTTACCCATTCTGTGTTGCGAGAATTGTCAATCAGCCCTCTGTATAGGTAGGAAAAAGCCTTTCAGAAAAACTTTTTGTTAAAGTTTTCAACCAAACCCTGGGTTTTGGCCCCCCCTTAATGGACCCCTTTGTTTTAACCCCTTTATTTATTCACTTTACCCTTTTAAAATTTTTTTCCCCCATCGACTTGATCATGCGGGATAAATTAAGGGGCCTCGTTGTTTTCGTTTATGCACGCGCCCGCAGAAGCCCCCTTTTTTTGTTAATGGTTTCCGCATCTTGTTCTTTAAGCTTTCAAGACTGAAGTGCGTACTTAAATCTTTTTCGTCAATCGTTCTGGGGTTTTGGACCCCTTTGATGGGGGGTCGTTCGTTTGTGTTGACAAAATGTGGTCTTTTATTTGTTTAGGTGCTGGGAAATAAATTTGCAACGTTTTTTTTGTAACCCTTCCCCCTTTTTTGTTTGTTCATGACTCCCGCTGCTTGGCTTGCTTTTTAATTGCTGTTTTCCCCTTCCCAAAACCCTTTTTGGGGTAAGATTTGTTCATTTTTTTTTTCGCCAATAATTGCACAAAAACCAACCTGCCAAAAGGGAATAAACAATATTTCTTGCACTTTTGTTTTTTTGAGGTTGTAAAAATCGCTGAATTTTGGGGGGCAATGTCTCGATTGCTTGCCTGTTCAAGAAATTTTTTCTTTATGCTGAAACAAAATCTTTAAAAGTGTAAGCTGCTTCCCTGTTTTTTCAGTTCTCGTAATAAAAACTAACTGCCCCCAAGCTCTGTTTTCATCGCAGCTTGTGCTGGGCTATGCTCCTAGCTTGTTTCTTTTTCTCCGCCCTCATCCCTAGTTTACTAAATGGTAATTACTTCCGCTGAAAGCAAGCGCGTGACCCTGCGCCGCCCACTCTTGGTGAGCCATTTTTTAAAGTATTTTTTTTACTATTTATTTTTCTGGAATTATTTCCCCGCTTAACTAGAAATCTTTCGTGCAAATAAGCGTAAAGCCTCAACTTTTCGGCTTCAAAATCTAGCTTGCCCAAAATCTGCTGGTTTTTTTTTAACAGGCTTTTTCCCCGCATGTGTTTCCTAACCCTTGGGGCCCCCAATAAAAGCAGAATGGGATCAAGGTTAGTAATGGTTTTTCGGTGCTCATTTTTAAAAAAAAAATAATATTATTCATTAATAAAACATGAACGCGTGATTACTTCCTGAACTCAAATGATCAAGTTTTAGCCAAGCTTTAGCGTCAAAAGGAAAAGGGGTATTCTTTGGCGGGTGTGGAAAAAAAAAAACGACCTCGGAAAAGAATTCGCATAGAACAGATTTTAACGATGTCAACGCAAGCTGTAAAGTATCCCAACAGGGAGAGCGCAAATGGGGGAGAAGGAAAAAAAATGGGGCAAAAAGGTTCTTATTTGTACCTAAACTGTTGTGATTTGCTCCCATTGATTTTGACAGATTTTATGTATGATTTAACGCGGATCCATTTTAACAACTTAAGCTCTGGGGTGGACATTTCAGATTTGGAACTTTTGTCGCCCTTAAACTGGGGTTAATTTCTTTTTAAACATTGATTTTGTTTCCTTCAAAATGACCCAGCCCGAAAATCAGCAGAAAACATTGTGGAGAAAGTGCCCTAAAAAGCCCCCCTCACTGGGCGTGTTTCAGCAGGAAAAAAAATTTGCAGAGTGGAAAAACAAAAAAATTAATGTTTCAAACCAGATTAAAACTCATAAATGAAAACATACACCCCAAAGCCAACATGTTTCAAAGCCCTGTAAATACACATTGATTCAAAACCTACAACACCAAGTCGCATGGTTATTTTGGTTAAAAGATTTGCATTTTTGGCGCTTGTGTTGGGTGGGGGGGGTTTTACGTTTATAAAACATATAAACAAGCCCGAAAAAAAAAAAAAAAAAAGCAGTCCCAAAAAATCTCAGCCCTAATACAAAGCCCAAAAAAAAAAGCAGCCGAACTGCCACAACAAAAATCTCATTTTGTCCATTTGAAAAATATATTTCAAAACTTTAAAAATAATTAAAATTGATTGAATAAGATTGTAAAGCTTTGAGGGCTTTATAAAACTAAATAAAACTTGTAAGAAAAAAGTAAAAACTTAAAGACGACTTGTAAAAAACTTAATGACGATTGAGCCTTGTTAAGACCCTTTAATAAGTCTTGAATAGTACTTGAATAAGAAATTGATGTGACTTTTAAAAAACTTGAGTTGGTTTTAAGAACTTAAAAAAGAACTTAAAAAAAAAACTTGTTAAAAACTTAATAAAGACTTGAAAAAAAGAACGTTCCGCTTGAAAAGAACCTGAAAGATTAATGCGTTTTTTTTTTCAATTAAAAGTTACTTATTTCCGGGGGCAACTCCTTTCCTTCGCCCCTTTTGTAGTATCTAGGGGCAGGGCATTCTCCCCCCCCGGCTTACCCAAAAGCATTTTGCCGAGTCGAACGCGCACGTTTTTTGGTTGTGTCGGTTACACATAAGGGCGTCGGGCCCCCCACCAGCCCTTGTTAAATTTTTGACGGCTAAATTCCCCACCCGGCGCGTTTGCAGGCGTTAGCGTCTTGTTTAAAATTTTGGCGGCTAAAATTTTCCAAAACCCCCACAAACATGTTTTTTTTTCCCCCCAATCACAGCCCGAACGTTTCCCCCGGGGAGCGGCTATTTTGGAAATTGCCATTATTACATCAGCAATTTCCCCAGCATTCTCGAGAGAATGCGAGGCTGCCCGTGCCGGACGAGCACCCGTTAGCCAAGTTTCCAAGCAGCCGGGGGGTTTGTTCACGGGAACAGTTCTTTCTATAATGATCATGTGTTTTTTACGGCTGATGGGAGTATCTAAACAAAGAAAATCGTCCCCAAACCAGGTGAAAAAGAAAAGGCGGTGGAGGTTAAACCTTTGGAAACTCTTTGTAAAAAAGTGGGAGGCCTGTGCTGCGGCAAAACTAGCCTGTGACTTTTACTATAAAAAGCCCTTCACGCGTAACGTCCATTTTGCACTGGTCTAACGGATTAGTGGCTCTCGTAAATAGGACAACGGGGTGCTGAACGTTTTACATAGATTAGGTTCAAACCCCCCCCCTGTGTCAAAAGCGCGCTGAAAGTTTGACAAAGATATAAAGTTGGAAAGCCCCTCAAAATGTGTCAAATGCCCTGGGGTGAAGTTTGGTCTATTAAGAGCAGTGGAACTATAAAAAGGCTTCGGGAAGCCCGGGGGGGCAACGCCCGGCTTTGCCGGTTTGAGCTGCGGGGTGGGTGAGCCAGAATGCCTTTTTAGTTCTCTCCCCTTTTGTCAGGAAAGAGGAGCGGCGGGGATTTATGTGTGGTTTTAAATCAAATAAATGATGTTATAAATAGGCACGTGAGTAGCCTCACCGACAGAGAAAAGCAGACGAGAAGTTCAATTTCCCCTAAAATTTCCCCTCGTTTTTTCAGTCACAGTGTGGGGAAAACTGTCAAAAGGTCCCCTGGGAGGGTCGCAAGGCTCGAAAAATTTTGGGAAAGAAATCCGTTTTGTGTTTTTTTTGTTTTTCTTTTTGTCTCTCTCCTCTCTCTCCTCCTCTGTGTCTCTCTCTCTCATTATTATTCAATTAAAAAAAAGCTAGCTCTTAGTCTTAGATTAAGAATAGGGGGAGAAAGCTTTTTTCTGCATGGTAGTAATTCCCCTAAATCGATTGCGTTGAGCGGGTGAATGGGGAAAAAATAAATGCTTCAAAAAGAGCCTTAGCAGCTTTTGTCTCCAAGGGGGGACAATCTCCCTGGGAGGAAACCCTAAAAATTAACTCCTGCTCAATCCGGATTTTTAAAACCCGATTGTTCACCTCATGACCCCGGGAAAGAGTAAACTTGACTTCCCCTCCTTTTCCATTTTAAGAAAAATCTATCCCCGAAAAAGGCTGGTGGCAAAACGATTGTTTGTTGGTTTTCAAAAAACCCAAAACAAGGTCCCGCCTGAAGCAAAAAAAATCATGAAAGGCAAAACAAGCATTTTTTTTGGAAAAGTGAAAATAAAAAGTAACCTTTTAAGCACAAGGTGGGGCCAGTTCTTGGAATAACCAAAAGGGACTTTTACAATTTTTAAAAATTCCCAAGGTAAGTCCCACAGGGAGCCAATTTGCCAAATTCTGCAGTATGAATGTTATCTCCCCTATTTTCCATCTAAACATCAGGAAAAGCTTTGTTTATAATTGAATTTTTTGCAGTCATTGCAACCCAAAGCGCTCTGTAGTTGCTAAAATGGTGCTCGATACTTACCCTTTGGGTTTAAAATTTTTTGAAATTTAGTCCCTTGCGGATTCCCCAAGAATGGCCCTCCCCCTTGTGTCTTAAGAGGTTTTTTTTATTTTTCTTTTTTCACAAGAAATGTAGCTTGTTTTGTTTTTTCAGTTTTTTTTTTGTTTCTTGGTCCCCTTTGGGTTGGGTTTTTGAAAAACTCACAAACAACTAGGGGATTGCACACCAGCCTTTTTCTGGGATGCATTCTTTAAAATTTGGAAAAGGCAGAGGATTTCAAGTTTTCCCTTGGAGGAGTTAATGTTAGTGAGTTTTTTTTTCCCCATTGGGGTTTGTTCCCCCTTGGGACTATACCCTTGCTGAAGGCCTTTTTGAGAGCATTTATTATTCCCCATTCATCCACTAAAGCGCATATGTTTTTAGGTAAATTTTATCTACCCTGCAGATAGAATGCTTATCCCCCCCCTTTTTCTTCAATCTAAGAATCAGAGAAAGTTTTGTTTAAATTGAATATTTTTGCAGTCATTGCAACCCAAGCTGCTCTGTATTTGCTGGAATGGGTCGTTTTACCCTTGGGAATTTAAATTTATTGTAATTTAGTCCCTTGCGATTCATTCCAAGAACGGGCCCCTCAGCACTTGTTTTTTAGGGGTTATCTTTTTTTTTTTCTTTTTCAAAAAAAAAGTAGCTTTTTTTTGTTCTTCATGATTTTTTTTTGTTTCTTAGGCCACCTTTTGTTTGGTTTTATAAAACTAAACAAACCAACTATGGTATTGCCACCACCCTTTTTTGGGATAGCATTCTCTTAAAATGGAAAAGGCAAAGGGTCAAGTTACACTTTCCGGGGCACTGAGGAAAACGTCGGGTTTCGAAATACCGGTTCTGAGCGGGATTAAAAATGTAGTGATTTTCCCCCATTGGGTTTTGTCTCCCCCTTGGGGATATAAGCTGCGAAGGTCTTTTGAAAAGCATTATTTTTCCCATTATCCACTCAAGCCATCGGTTATTAGGGAGAATTATCTACCACTGAAATTATAAATGTTATCTCACCCTATTCTTCAACAGATATAAAGACAAGCTTTGTTTTTTAATTGAATTTTCTTGCAGTCATTGCAACACCAAAGCTGCTCTGTATTTTTTTTGTAATGGTGCAGGTATTTTTCCTTAATTAAAAGTTTATTATGATATATATATATAAAAAATTATATTTTAAATTTTAAAATTTTTATATATATAATATATTAATATTTGGAGAGAGAGAGAAGGGGGAAAAGGAGGAGAGAGGAGAGAGTTAAAACCATTAAAACGAAGTCGGATAACGAATGCCAATAAACGCGCAAAATGGTTTGTCCCGGGAAAAATTTCTTTTTAGTGACAAAAATACTCGGATGACACAAGTCGGATTAACGAAACCCCCTTTTAACAAAAGGTAATGGTGTGTCGAGGGGGTAACTACGCCGGTTATCCCGAAGTGCTGTCTATAGGAATCATATTCCGGCCCATGAACAGTTCAATCCGGATTAACGAAGGGGGTTACTTTTGTGTTAAGGAACCAGTTTTCGGGAAAGTTTAGTTATTCCTGCGATTGTATTGCTTCATATGGTCATTGCTATTTAGGGAAGGGCGGGGCCCCCCAAACCACTACAAAAATGTAGGCTTTCTGTGGGTTTGTTTGTAACAAAAATCACACTTGATGGAACGTCCGAAAAAGCTTGCTTTTCACCTCGAACATGTCTGCAGGGGTTTGTTTTTCACGTATGTAGAGAATCCAGGAAACAGAAATCGCTTTTTTTCATACGCCAGCATCAGAAGCTGTAGTAAGCCCGTAACCCCCAAATATCATAGACGGCCATCTTGGTCAAAATCAATCATTTGTGTCTCCACTTCTGCTAAAGCTGCCGAATTTTTTCATTGTTTTTATGGAAACCCTTTAAATTTGAGTGCTGTTTCTCATTGAGTATTAGACAACGATTTTCTTTTTAACTGTGAAAGTGATAACTAATGTTTTTGATCATTTTGCTTTACTAGTCACATACGCTTTTTCCCGGGCCCTGGCCATTCTAAAAATTTCTGTTTGAATTTGGTTCTCTCCCCCTCTCTCTCTCCTCTCCCCTCTCTCTCTTCCTTCTCTCTCTGTGACTGAAGTATCCGCTTCCCCTGGAAGATCTAAACGGCCCTCCAGCATCGTAATTCGGGGGGCCCCAAAGAGAACTGGAAACCCTTTGGATGTGCTCTCAACAGACAACAACAACGCAGCCAAACCCCGAAGCAGCAGCGCAAAAAACAAAAAAACAGCAAAACAACAGCAACAGTAGACAACAATACTTCACTCTCAATCTATTAATTCACCTTAGCAATAGGATGTACACGAAATTAATATATTGAGGTGAGGAAAAAACCTTCTACGTTCCAAAAAAAAAGAAGGTGGGGGGGGAAGATTCCAACTGCAGACTTCCCTCTTAAAAACGATGCAAGCTGGTGGGGGGAGGGGGGGGGGCGGGTAGGCCCCAAAAATGATGGGGGAATCTAAGAACGCCGGGGGAGCCGAACACAGAGGACAAACAGCCCAAGATTAAGACATCCAGATCGAGAGCAAGGTATAGACAAAGAAAACCCAAAACAACCAAAGGGGGAAAAAAAAGACCCCGAGTCGTCTCCTTACATGGGTTAGATGCTCATTGTTCTTTCTTATTTAAGTGTGCATTCTTTTTGGTCCAATACCTTGCTGGGAAAAAGGGGAAGCAATTACAAAACGATATTTAAAAACTAGACCAGTGCACAACCCGATGCGAAACAATTCGCGGGGGTTCCGAAAGAAGAAGGAAAAATCTACTGGCATTTTGTCATAAGCTTGGAAATGATTTTGATGGTTTTCCTTCACATCATTTTCCAAAAGGGAAGGAATGAAGGGAAGAAAGGAAAAAATTTATTAGGAAAGGCATTTGGACATTTCTTTGTTTTCAAAAAACTGATGGCGTTGGGGAAGGGAAGGATGTACCCGCCCAAGGGACCCACTCAAATACTTGTTTTTTGGGCCCCCCCCCAAACCCCCACCAAATTCCAGCAAAAAAAAAAATTGAGTGTTATATGGGCAATCTAAAAATTTTTTTTGCCTTTTTTTTCCCTGCAACAATCTTTCAAATTAGGCTGTAAAAGCATTTTGAATGGGATTGTTTTTTAAGCATAATCAAACCATCCTCACAAACAACACACACCACACACACACCACACACACCACACCCCCCAACACCCCACAATAAACTCTGTCTCCTGTTCACACACACACACAAACCCCCACACACACCACACAACAACCCCACACACACACATATAAAATATATATCCATCCTGTCTGTCTGTCTTCCCTCCTCTCTCTCTCTTTGTCTCTGCTTGTTACCTTCTACCATTATTTTCTATCTGTTACAACATATTTAAACCATGTTGTCCAAAGCTTGTTGCAGTGTAAACACACGGGGATGCCCCGCAGAAACCCCACTTTTAGTAATACCCTCTCTCTCTCTCTCTTCTCTCTCCCCTCTCTCTCTCTCTCTTTGTATATCGGGTGTAAAATGAATCGCCCAGATAAGGGGAAAAAGTCTCAGAATCAAATTTATTGAAACATTGGGTTGAATGAAAAATTAAAGGAGGAGCGTGTTTATAAATTCGCCATAAACCCATTGGCCCGGGCCCCGCTTTTTCCGTCCTTTAAAGCTTGATTGGTCTTTAACCCTGTACTGTTATTTCTGGTCTGTGTGGATTCTTTTAAAATTTTTTATTAGCAAACCACTGCCCCTCGAGCACATTTTCAGAATGTTTTCTTCGGGAACTTTTTTTTGGGATAGATTTTATCTTTAAAAAAACCTTATAGAAGGGATCTCCCATTCGTCTTTTGTGATAAAATTTTTTTCTGGGATTTTGTAAAAAATGATTTTTATAGTTTCCAAATGTTTTGGGGATCGTTTTTTTTGCCCCCAAATAATTAGCGTGCGCGTTTTATCTTCTTTTTTTTTTTTCTTTTTTAAAACCCTTTAAAACCCCTTTTCGTTTTAGTGTATAGTTTCTGGTTTTTTCCCTTGTTTTTCATTCTACGTAAAAAGTTTCTCAGAGCGCGTTGTAACTCTGATTTCTTTTCCTGCTTAGGTAAAAAACCAAGGACTTTTTTTGTGTTTTTTTTAATATATTTGTTTCTTCCTGATTGCCCACGAGGCCGGGCCTTTCATAAATTTCCAACGCTGATTTTCATTTCGATCTTTTTCTGAAACCCTGATTAAAAAATGTCGAATTTATGCGAAAAAAATTTGTGACTTTCTTTAAATCTTTTCCGGGTTCCAAAAAACTTTTCTATCATAGTCTTCACTGGTTTCTTCAGAATTTACTAAAGACGTTGCGGGCTGAAAGTAATTCAATTTAAAAGTTTACAAATTTAAAAGTATGTAGAACTCACAAGTTTTAAGGGGTTTTAGAAATACTTCAGAATAAGAAATAATAAATTTCACTTTTTCCGTTATGTGATTTTGTAAAACACCTTTTTATCCTGGCAAAGACCCTTTTAAAATTCCCCCAATGAAAATTGTTACATAATTTAAGCAAGTATGGGCCTAATCATTTTTTGTATTATCTTTAGATTTTCCCGGAATTGTTCCTCAGTTTTGTATTGTCATCCTTAATAACGGTGTTTGGGGGGGGAATCTTTGGCGTTAGCACTGCCAGTTTTGCGGGAAAATCATCCCTAAACCCTGAAGGAAATCCCATCCCTTTTATGATACAATAAAACAAAGCCCAGCCAAAAATTCCCTTATTAATTTCGTTTCGTTTAATAAGGGTTTTTTTACGGAGAAAATTTCCTTTTAGAATACAATCAATACGTAACCGTTTTTCTTTTAAAGTTTCGGACAAAACTTATCTTTTCATTGAATAGTTAAAACAAAAAGAAAATACTTTTTTGCCCCTCAATGCAAAGCCGCCAGCAAGCGAGGCTACACAAATTAACGATTTCCCCGGAGACACAAAAACTCAAAAAAAGGAAAGGGGGGTTGGGGAAAAACAGTAGCAAAAGTTTCAGCAAGAAAAACAACATCATAATTGACAAAAGGATTTAAAATCAGGCTTGTACCGTCCAGCGAGAGTGACTTTCAAGATCTCTTTTTCAGGTTGTTTCGTTTTTTCTTGCTGTAAAAAGGCAATCTTCCAGAAGTAGGATGTCTGCCGGCATTTCTCTCTTTCTGACGATTGCTTCGCGATTGGTCAGACGCAGCCACTTTTCCCGGGCATCAGCCCCCCTCTTCTTGCATCCCGACTTCACAGAATGGCTTTTTTTCTCCTCCAGTATCACGAGAGTGTTTTGACAATTCTGAAACACAGAAGGGTTAGAAGTCCCCTCGTTTCGGAATAAATAATGAAAAATTTAAAAGGTTAAACCAGTACAAGAAATCAAAAACAAAAAAAAAATGTTGTTAAAAGGAGAGTTTTTCATGCAAACTTTCCCATTTGGTTTGAAGTAAGGTACCTTTTTCCCGGGTGAGGGGGAAGGGGACACCCGATCAGGGCAACCGATCCAGTTTGGAGTGTTGCCTATATAAAAAAAAGGGAAAATGCCGCCGTGTATTATTTACGAAAAAACTGACACAAAAAAAACGCCCGCCCCTCAAAGATCTTTTGTGAAAAGAAACGCAAATAATCCCCCAGACACAGTTCCGTTTAAATTATTTTTAAAATTTTTTTTAGTTTTAAAAGGGGGAAGCTCAAAGGAAGAAAATTTAAGGGGAAATAAAATATGTAAAAAAGGCCTTTAAATTAATAAAGAATCATATGATACGTGTTAATATTAAGGAAAAAATTATTTGGGATTTTTTGGAAGGAAGATTGTGCTTACGAATCCCAAATTTGGGGATTATCAGAATATACGGATTTAAAGAAATATTTGAAAATAATAAAAAAATTGTTGACATTTCAAGCAAACAATGAAAAAATTTTGTCTGAATGTTATTGATGATTAAAATTTGATAAAATAAAATTTGAAAAAATAAAATTCCCGCGGGAAAGATTAATTATGCTTGTTTTCCCAATGCCCGATTGCATATGAAAACTCTGGATTAACAAAACCCCGTTTTGTGTTTGTTCTATCTAATGACTTCTTTGTTACAACAGTTGTGTTGATCTCATGTAGTTAGATCGTAGTTTTACGTTGTCATGATGAAAAGTCTTATTGTCCAAACAATGTTTTTTTAGTTGTCATGGGATATGCTTGACTGCACAACACTCGAGATATTCCCTTTGCTTTTTTAACAACTTTTTTTTTGGCTTGAAAGACTGTACATTTTCGACCTCAAACCAACAAATCCTTGATCACACCTCCAGATAATTCATCCTTCATCTTACCTAAAACCCTTTTTGTTTTAAATTGAATGCAAAGGCGAATCTTTAGGGTAATCAGATGTGTCGTACCATCCGCATGCCCTTTAGCTACTTTCTAATTCCATGTCTTTATAGATATCTTCAGGGGATGTCGTTTACAAAGGAATCTGTATCTGTGTACAGAACTTGGACTCTGGATTACAAGGGTTTAAAATAGTCTTTAAAGAAATTCTAACATCAAAAAGCTTCGACAGTCTAAAAAAGTAAACCCAATAAAAACGGGCTTATCCAATTGACTTTCTTTTTTTTTCATCATTATGCCAAAAAGCTGATCATGAAATCTTCTGAAAATCCGATTAATTGGTTTGAAAGTTAGCTTAATTGCATCGTTCTCTTGGTGACCAATCTAACATCTTTACGCTTGTGCGGATTTCCATAGTCTTTCCAAAACAGCTGTTGTTCATCAACTTGAAAAAGTCTTTTTCTGAAGCATCTGTGGATTTAGTTCTGAGATCAGTGTTCTTCATTATGTATGGTTTCATGAACTGTTCTTGATCAAAGCAATTATACGATGAACGCTGTTAACTTTAAACCATGTCTTAAATAAAATTGAGAAGCTGTAATGGCAGACATAATTTTTTTTGCCGAAGATTAGGCACAAGTTTAGGTGGTTCTGTCATTGACACTTTTAGGGTTTCTGCGCTAATTTGGGTAGTCATTATGGTAATCATGAAGTTCCCTGAGGGGTATTCTAAATCAACTTCTAGAATGAGACCTCTTTTACATCGCTTTAGATGTAAACCCTTTTAAAAACTTTTGAATGTCTTGAGTCCCGTGTACATTTTAAAGTTGCGTAATGGAAGTGATTGCGCCATTGCCCATCCATACAGATTGTTGCATCTAAATACATGAAGATTAGTTAGACCTTTTACTTGGATCATAGTCGTCCAAGTTATTTTTTGTTTGCTTTACAGTAATGGTGCGGAAAGCCATACTGATTCCCCCACGCAATCCGTTTTCAATCATCTGAAGCATTGGCAGGTCAGACAATAAATCAATTTGTACTCCAGTAAATTTTAAGAAAGCGTCCCAGCTCATCCCGGGGGCAGAAATTAATGCGCAGGATCCAAACTGTTATGTTTTTATGCAGGTCTTCTATAATTTTCAAAAACGTCCGCCAACAAACAAGGTATCGCCATTAAATAGAATCATGATAGTCTTTCCCCTTGTTTTACACTCTAACTTCTGCCACGCATCTTGAGCATCGGTAATCAGAATCACTGATGTCCTTTCCTCTGAGGCTAAAAGAACGCGCCTTTAGGCGGAAGTGTTCTTCGTCAAACCTTTCCAACTGTTCATGTACTCATAAGGGTAAACGCCTTTCTAACAAGAGTTGGGTCAAATATTTTCTGTTATTGGGAGGACTTTAAGGACATAGCCAGTGACTCTAATGAACCCATCATGTGTTGCATAGAGTCGTAGGAAAAGACATGTTATTTAAAGTGAAACAATTTACTTTTTGATGATGTGCAATGCATGACACCCTGAAGTCGCTGGTTACTGCTTGCATTATAAGGTGGAGATCGTAACCTCGCAAGTTGTGAAGAATATAGGCAGCTTCCATGTCTTTGGTTCAAACTTTAGTTGAAGATTGCATTTTATGTGGCTGCTCCTCTAAAATTTCCACTAATGTGATCATGGTCTCTTACTGTTGGATTTCTGCGGTGGCAACCAAGGCGCCCCACAAATCCAACAGTGAGTGGCTGAGTCATACTTTTTGTTGGTCTTCAGGCGTCATTATGATTTTTAGATAAATTTAGATTATTAGAACAGGCATTACGCACTTGCTGCATGCGTTTAAGAAGTTTTTGCAGCATTTGGTCCTCTGTATAATTCTGGCTTTGAATGGGCGCCTTTCCCACCTAACAAAGATGAAGGCAAATGAGCAAATCTGATGATACTCATTAAAACTGTTTTAGGAAGTTTCTGTGGGGTTGGTCCTTCTAAGGAACAATGAGTGATTCGAAGTTGCGTAAACAACATATGGACTAGTTTGCAACCGTTTCCAGTTCTTTAAAAAATAACTTTACTGCCTTCTTTCCGGGGGTAATTAGTTCTGTATCACAGTCAAAATGGGCTAATACAATGTTTTTTATGTTCGCTCGCAGTTGACGGACGGAATTCTTGTTAAACATTTTCTACAGAATTTTGTTTGCTATTTTTGTTTTGTTGTATGCACTAGTTTAAACTACTCATTGTGCGTATTAGAGTGGTGTGAACCCATTAAGGCTTTGCATTAGGAGTAAGTCTACATGATTGGTTGGTTCGCCTATTGTTGGGGCTGTTCTTTGACACTCTAATTGGCAGAAGGGTTTGGTTTCTTCAGCCATGTGAAACCCTTTAACGGGGTTATTGGGGGATTTTTTTTTTTCAAACGGATAAATTTTGTCTACAGCCAAAGGAAATTAAAGGGCCCTTTTAAAGTTAAGTTTATTCCCCCCACGTAAATATTTTTAGATACTTCTCTGCTTTTTTGGCAACGTGAGGCGGGCCTAGCAAGAACCCCACCACAAAAAACCCATTTGTCCCTAAAATTTTTTATGTTTAAACCCTGCTTTTTTGAAAATTATGTTGGGGAGGGGAATGAAAGTTTGGCCAACAATCGGCCCCATACTTACCCTGTTTTAATCTAAATCTGGATTTCCCCCCTTAAACCAACCAGAGCCTTTTCTTTTTAAACTGCTTCAGAGGCTTCTTTAAAACGGTGTAAGAATTTGACCCTGCCCAAGGGGTTTGTTAAGTAAATTATAGAAAAAATAGTCGGCTGTTTATTTGGGAGACCCAGATTTTCTAGATTTTCTTGGGTTTATTTAAAATTAGTCAAATTAAAAAAACAACCTTATTTTAAACGGAGGGTTTTTTTTGGGTTATTTTTTATTTGGGAACCCCCTGAAAATAGGGGTGTACAACGCTTGTTTGTACCTTTTTTTGGATAAAATAATTTCTAAAACGCCTCTTTTAAAGTTTTTGAAAAACCTTTTCCCGAGCATTGTTTAAAAAAATTTTCATCTAAAAACCTTCATTACTTTTTCCATTTTGGGAGCTTCTTTTCTAACTCAAAAATTTTTTTTTAAAATTTAAAAAAAAAATATTTAATAGAATCAAATAAAAACGGTTTTTTTGTGCTTGGACTCTAAACTAAAGTAAAAAAACGTTTTTTGGGGGTTTTTAATGTGAGCTGTTTAGAACAGGTTTTTTTGTTTTTTTTATTTTTTTTAAACTTCCCTTTTTTTTATTGGTCGGTGTTGGTTTGTTGAGAAAAAGTTGCCCTTGCCTTTCTTTGAAATCAAACTTTTGTTTTTGTAGTCCTTCAAAAATCACCCTGGGAAGCCAAAATTCTTTTCCTGATTTTTGATTTCGGCAAGTGCTTTTTTAATGTCAGTTTGAAGGAACTAATTTTAAAGCGTTATTAGTTAAACCCATAGCTGTGTGTTTTTGGAGTTTAGCTTTTATTTTTTTGCGGCCAGAAACTTACACCCAATAAAACCGGGCCAAGATTTAAAGAAAAACCCACCTAGAGGTAAACCCCCCTTTGAAACCTACCCCTTGTTGTTAAGAGACCTCATTTGGTTCTGCTGATAGACCCAACTATGATCGATGCCCCAGTTTTAAACATAGGGCCCGCATTAAAGACAGCAAAAAATACCTTCGTTTGGTTTTCGGGATTTTAAAAGGGGCCTGCTCTATTTTTGGGTTGTTTTGGGTTTTAATGTTGGTTAATCGAAATTTTTTATTTTCTACGCAGCGGGTTCTCTTCTTTGGGCATTTTGGGATAAGTGGGTAACGGACATGCTTTTTTAAAAAAAAATTTTTTTTGTTTTGGGATTTTTTTAATTTCTGTTATTTTGGAATATTCAGCTGCGAAATCATATTTTAAAAAAAAAAATGTACAAAAAGGGGTTTTTCACTCTCTTTTTCTTTTTAAATTTTGAATTTTGGATTACGTCTTTAATTTTCCCCCACTCCCTTTCAACTGTTTAACCTCTGTTGACCTTGGGTAAAATCCATAAACCGTTTTTTGTTGTTAAATATTCTTAAAGGGTCAAACCCACGGGAAGGTTTTAGAGTCTTTAGACAAAAGGGGTTCCCTGTTGGTTTCTAACCTCCCCCCCTCCAAACAATTTTTTTTTTCATAAAAAATTGGAAAAGGGTTTAAACCCCCTACCGTTTGGACTTGGTTAGGGACTACCCTCTTTTTGAACATTGAAACTTTCGTTATTTTAGGTTTTAAAAAATTTTTCCACTTTTTTTTTTTAAAAATGGGTTCTTCATCTTTAAACAAAATTTAAAAACCCAAGGGATTTGCTGCGGCCAAAAAACAAAAAATTTCCCTTTTGTTCGGGCCCTGCTTTTAGGATATTTGAAAGAATCACACTTTCGTAAAAAAATTGCAAATTTTTGGGACTGATATTGTTGCTCATAAAGCCTTGCAATTTTGGGGTTTGGGTAACAAGGGCAAACTCAAAACGAGATGTCAAAAAATCGGTACGGGGAATCAGTGTCTGTAGATTTAATGACACTTTTGTATTCATTAAAAGTTAGTTCATAGGACAATCGGGTCTTTTAATGCCCCTTGAAAGATGGCGCTTTGCCTTTTAACAACTCAAAACCCAAGGGGGAATGGGAAAAGCGATTTCCATAGCAAACTTACAGTTTAAATACTTTTCCCGTCCTTTAGCATTTTTCCCGGCGCAAATTCTGTTTTTTAGGGGCTTCGTTTTTTTCGATTCCTTAAAACCGCAAGATCGGCCCTTTCATTTGGGTTAGCCTTTAAGATCAAATAAAATTAAAATTTTGTCTGCTTTGTGTAAAGAAAATATTTCTTGCCCCCAAGTTTTTTTGAAATTTTTTTAAACGATTGCCCGCCCCAGATTCGGGAAAAAACGTCCTTTAGGGTTCGGTTGCGGGGAATAAAGTTCTATTTTAAAAGTAAGGTGCAGACCCCGGCAAAATCACCTTACGGTCCTAGGTCGGGAAAATTAAAAACAGTAAAAAATTTGACTAAATTCAATATAGATGGTTTTATTTGGAACAAAAAATATTCTGTTTATTTCCCTTCACCCCAAAAGGGGCCTTTTTCAGTTTTTCTATGCGGGTCAAGAATCGCCCCAAATCTTGTGACTTTTTTTTATAAAACAAAAAAAAAAATTTTAATTATTTAAAAAACATGGAGAAAAAGATTATGATGTTTTTGATCCTGGGGGAGGGACATGAGTAAAATGCCCCTTTGACACATCCATTACAATCATTGCGGCGGGGAATTTTAAAAAAGAAAGTAAGGTCAAATCATTTTATAAAAGTTTAGGCCAAAAACCCTCCCGAATTTTTTAGCCCCTAAGATTTTGAAACAAAAGATGACCTTTTTGTTTGGGGGAAAAACGGGGAAAGGGAAAACCAACTTGTTCAGCTTCCCAACCCAAAACCAAACCCAAACAAAGTTTTTAGCAAAGACTACAATTAACAAAGGCTCAGGTGAGCGATAAAAATCCCCTTTGGGCTTTGCAAAAACCGCGAAGATTAGCCAGTGGGGCCCAGTTGCAAAACTTAAAAACCCAACACTACAAGAATCCCAACAGATAAAAAAAAATTAAAAAAAACATCCCCCTTTAAAAGGGTTTAACCCCAAAACAGCAGACGAAAAAATAGAAAACCATTTTTTCCCAGAAGCATTAAAAACTATGCACGATCCCCCCGCTCCCCCTATAGAGAAATAACGGCCCTTATCATGTTTTGAAAAGATCGAGGCAAAATTAACAAAAAATTTTAGAAAAACTGGGGGGAACTAATGGGCATATAAAAGAGAAAAAAAAAAAAATTTGTTGAGGTGATAAACCCAAAACTTGGGAAACCTGGGGGTTAAAAGAAAGAATAACACAAAGACTAAAAGATCTTGAACAAGAGAGATCAGAAAGACTAAAGTGTTGTCACAAACCCCGAAAACAATTACAAAACTAAAGTGGCAAATAAGAGAAAAACCCAAAAAATTTTTATGAAGACACAACGTAGCAGAAACGAAAAAGGGAAACACGGTTTAGAGAGCAAGGTGTCACTTTGGGCAAGGTTATAACGCCTTTAATTTGCAATAAGTACACGGGTGTTGGCTATTACAGGGGGGTGGGGGGGGGAAATTTGGCCCCCAAGGGCCCCCCGTCGTCAGATAAATCATGGAAAAAAAAACAACCGATCACCTTGCAAATTTACAAAAAAAATTTAGCCAGTAAGGCAATAGATTTTTTGGGCCTGGTATAATGGGGGGGATCGTTAGTTTGGCTTTTGTTCCGCAAGTAAAGTATTTGGGTTTTTGGGCCCGAGCACTTAGGGGGCATTTGTTTTTTAATAGTTGGGTTTCTTTAGTAAGATAAAGACCAAGTAACCCCTAGGGCATTTTAATCCTTAACAAGTCCCGTCTTTTCTATTAGGGGGCCTTTTTTTCCCCCGGGGGAGGTTGGGGGGGGGGTTTTGGGGGGTTTGGGGGGTTTTGGGTTGGGAGGGGGGCTTTTTTTTTTAAATTGCTATTGCTGGTTTAAAAATTTATTTCGTTTTTCCGACCTTTCTCTTCTTTCCCAGCCACAAGGATTTCATTTTATAGTTTATTATTGTTCCTATCGGGGAAGTCTAAAGGTAAAAAGGGGCAGCATTTTAAAAACCAAATGCCAACAGCAAAGTCAACTTTTGGGGATCTTGCGTATTGCAAAACATTTTGGTATTTTTTTAAATTTTGAAGGCAAATAAATTGCAAAATTTAAATAAAAACCTCTAAATTTGCAAAATACGGGTTTTTGGGCGTAAAAACCCCAGAAAAAGGGACCCAATTAGGTTTGTTCTCGTTTGTGCTTGCAACCTAGCAAACACCAAACAAAAAGTACAAATAGAGTCGTTTATTCGTTCTATTCCGCTTTTGTGGGCCTTAAAAAGTATCCAAAAAAAAATTTGTTGTCCAGGGGGGTTTTTATGCTCTTGTTTTCTAGGGGACCCGGGGGGAAACAGTTTTCCCTAAAAGAGAAAGATGGTAAGGGGGATTCCAATCATAGTTATACTTTCCTTGCACCCCCAAAAAAAAGAGTGCCTAAACCATGTTTTTAACCCCCAAACTTTTGTCAAATTTCTGTTTTTGGGTCAATATCAAATTTGTTTTCAGGGTCCTTTCAAAAACCTTGTTTAAACTATTCTGTTGTGAAAAGGATTTTAAAAGTTTTGTCATTTGGGAAAAGGGGGCTTGCAGTTCGAAAAATACGTTGAAGGTGTTTAAAAAAAATTTAATCTTACACGGAAACCCCCCAAAGGATCAGGATGATTTAAAAATCGGGATTTCGGGCACTCCCCCCCAGTTTATTTCACCCAAAAAACAGCAAAATTTTAAATGGGTTTTGATAAAACCGGGTCGGATGACTAAACCCCACTTTCGGGGGTGTAGTCGTTTTTAAAAAGGGGGTTTAAAATAACGTTCCCTTTGGAAAATACTAACCTTTTTCTTGAAAGGCGTCAGTTTAGTCCAGAAATGGGCAAGGGTTTTCAGTTTTTATTTTTTTTTGATTGTAGTTTCGGCCCAAAAAGAATATTTTGCCCTTAGTAATTTGAAAAGCCCCTCATTTTTAAATTTTTTTTAAAAAGGTTTTTAAAAATAATACTCAAGGCAGTCCTTCGTTTTAAGAATTTTCTATTTATAATAAATGCGGAAACCCCAAGGGTTGCACTCCATGAAAATTTTTTTTAAAGTGTTGGTTTTAAATAAGTAATCCAAGGAAAATAAAAAAATTAAAAAAATTTTAAAAAAACTTTTTTAGCCAGTTAACCATACCGAGGGTTTTTTAAAGGGTTTGGCTCGCTAAAAAAAGCAAGGGGTTTAAATTCGACATTACTCTCAAACTTAACAATGCAAATTTAAAAAAATGTTGACATTCAAAATGAAAAAGAAATATTACTTTTTTTATGTAGAGCTAGCTAAAATGTTTTGGGTTTTAAACCCAATCAAGCCTTTATAAATTTTTAAGTTAACCAGACAAAATACTTATGAGGGAAAATCCCCGATCTTTTCTTCATTTATTACTCTAGTTTATTTGGAGAGCTGAACACTGAGAAAACTTATATGATGGGAAGGGGGCCCCAACGTTTAAGAGCTCTTCCATCAGGGAAAGCGCATATTGCGATTATGAAAATACAATTCCCAATTTACGTTTTAAAAATTAGCTTTGGGGGGGGTCGCAAAAAAAAAGACACGATAAAACCCGGGGAAAATCGTGAAATGGATAACCGCACTTGTTTTAAAAATAAAAAAAGATTGTTTTAAAAAATTTACGTGGGCCAACGTCGGGGGGACATTTGCGCCTGAGAGGGTGTAACTTGAATTAAAGACCTTTTCGACGTGAGGCTTTGACAAAACGGTGAGAAAGGGACTTTTAAGGTTTTTTTGTACACAAAGATGGGATATAACGCAAAGGTTTACGACAAAAAAAGGTTTCCTAAACAAAACAAAACCCAATCTAGAAGCAAATAATTCAGGGCATAGAATATAAAATAGTTCAAAAAAGACAACAAATGGCACTTAGAACCCTATTTGAAGGGGCAAAAAATTTGAATTCCCCCAAGCCCTTTCATTTTTTACCGCAAAAAAGTTTTAGAAAAGCATTGAACTCTGGGCCCTTTTTAACTT
>JAMYXO010001364.1:5000-10000 GCA_033310375.1 Conus canariensis
TCACTACCACCACCCCTCAACCCTTTTTATTCCTTCTCTGTCACCTTCCTCCCATCATTAAAGATGACTTAGTGAACAGTGCTCTCACCTAGGAAACAAGACATTTCTAGGAATATACTTCGAATCTCATGGTTTGTGTTTCGTGATTTTCTCCCTCTGTCCACTCAGCCTCACACAATAATAATAATAATAATAATAATAATAATAATAATAATAATAATAATAATAACATGAACAACAACAACAACAATAATAATAATAACAGTAATCATCATCATCATCATCATCATCATAGTAATATTAATATTAGTAATAATAACAACTATAACCATCATCATCATCATCATCATCATCATCATCACCATCATCACCATCATTAACATAAACATGATACTAGTAGTAGTAGTACTACTACTACTACTACTGCTGCTGCTGCTGCTGCTGCTACTACTACTACTACTACTACTACTACTACTACTAATGAGAATAATAATGATTGTAACATAAATCGCTGCTGCTGCTGCTGCTGCTGCTGCTACTACTACTACTACTACTACTACAACTACTACTACAACTAATGAGAATAATAATGATTGTAACATAAATAATAACGATGATGATAATAATGATGATAATGATGATGATAATGATATGATAAGAAGATAATGGTAATAATAGTAATAATAATGATGATGATGATAATAATAATAATAATAGAATTAATAATATTAAGAATAAATGATGATAATGTTAATAATAATAAGAATAATAATAATGATGATGATAATAATAATGATAATAATAACAATAGTCACAATAACAATAATAACAATTTGATGATCATGATGATGATAATGATGTTAGAAATAATAATAATAATAATAATAATAATAATAATAATAATAATAATAATGATAATAATAATAATGTTATAGTCACACATAAAATGACTTCCTTCTGAGCCCATACTGTGGCTAAAGTACACACGGCAACCAGTCTGATAAACCTACCGCATGAAGCGTTGTTCTCCTGATCGTATTTCCTCTTCAAACAGCCAGGTTAGATGATAGGTACTCTCAACACATCAACATTTTCTGAGACTCTAACAACATTAAAGTCCCCAGGATGAGATTTCAATCAGCGATTTTTTCGTTTGCGAATGCATGCATGTATTTTAGGACACAACAATTAAAGACTTACATAAACGCTTCATCACACCACAGTAGAATAAGCCATCGTGTGGCATTGAATAGATAGAACAACCAACCAATCAACCATGAAACAAAAGAATACACACCAATGTCGTGTTTAGACATCCTCCTTAAAAACGGAATAAGGGTACCTTTATGATGACATTAAAACGCTCACAGGCACAAGAATTTCCCCATTCAATCGGAAATGTAGCGAAGAAAGGAAGAAGAAAATGTCCTATACGTCAGGTCACTCTGGTCATTCCTGCAGATATCGCGTTCAGATGAAACGAGTTTAATCACATCTGCTGGTGTTAATGACAACATCATAAGACGTTTCTACAGAACTGCCCCCCTTTCTTCCACTTTGTTGCACACATAAACGCAGAACTGCTGGTAAGCAGAAGATCAGAGACGGGGGAAAAGCAATAACGTTGGGTGTGAAGCAAAACAAGAGGAGATATCACCAGCCAGATAATTGCTTGAATGGAAACTGTCTACGCCCAGCAATATCATTGGCGCCCCGTCCATCTTCCCCATCACTGAGCCCTCTCCCCTTCCAAAGTCGATCACGCCATATAGACATACTTCCTTTCCTAAGGTGTCTTAGCCAGTTTCTGACTAAATTTCCCAGAGGATGCTAGTGTCCATCAGCAGACGGTTTGATCTGTTGATGTCTTGAGTGATGCACCCTGAGGGGATGGCCAAGGTATAGTATAGAAGTGCACAGGGACGATGTCTGTTCATCGTTTTTCCGTTCCAAATGTTTGGTCCGTTGGATCAGCTACGTTCAGGCCCAGTCTACACATCTGGTGGTGTTACAAACAGATACACTCATTCAAGAAGATCATGGGAAGGAAACGGATCTTTCTAGCTCCACACTACCAGAACTACAACACATAAAGATAGGCTGTAAAGATGTAGCCGGTGTTCGGTAGTTTAACTGAAGGAGTTTCGGAATGTCCAGGCCGACACCCCTGCTTTTTAAAGACCCAAAACGTTCGTTACAGAGGGGCGACAACAATCCTGACTTTATTGTTCCATCATTTCACACCTGTTTTACAAACGAGGCGAGCATCAAGACCATTGATGCCAGAAAAGGGAGGCTAAAATTATTTACAGGTACGCCGAAAAGACAACATATGTTCAGGGTATATGAATGGCTCATTTTCCAGAGACAAAAAGAAGCTGTGAATCTCTCATTCTAACTGTTATACAAGCAAAATACTCTGATTAACTAATGTTAATCGTAACGCCTGTTCATAGTGAATCGAATCCAAACGTGATATTTTTTTTTCTCTCAAAAGATCTCGGAAATTTTAAGTCGTTCCAGTTTGTGTTTATTTTACTGTAGTGGGCGTCATAGCATATGCCATACTGGCAGTACCATACACGCTGAGCCGTGATGTAAAACAATGCAAGGAAAAGAAGGTATGTGTAGAATGCGAACTGTGAGAATGAGGTACTGCATTTAGGTCTTTGCGGTCCTGTAGTATAGTTCATATTATTAATCAAACAAGTACATGGGCTTGATATTTCAAAGACCAGTGCCTCCAACAGGAAGAAAACCTTATGGTTAGCCACGTTTAAAATTGGTCGTCAAACTTTTGTCGCAACAAAAATTTGCTTCTAACTAATTTGCTTCACTGTGAAATGGTCAGTGTACAAACCATTATTTGTTAATAATTAACTATTTAAACATCGCTCGATCTGTATCCTATGACCCATATTCACAGACTTAAACGCTTTGTCAACTTTTAGTAACCTGTTATGCTTTGATCTCTGCACACACAGACTACCTAATGTTGCAGATGAGTCTGTACATATGTTTGTTCTGACACCATTATCTCTTTTATTGATGGTTATGTTTTTGTTTTCTGGCCAGTTTGATTTACTTTGTGAAAGTACCTTGTGTCAACATATTGATTGAATGTAATCCATCCAATGTGTCCCTCTCTTCTGTCTCTCTCTGTCTCTGTCTCTGTCTCCCTCCCCCCTTCTCTCTCTCTCTCTCTCTCTCTCTCTCTCCTCTCTCTCTCTCGCTCTTTCTCATCTTCTCTCTTTTTCTCTGCCCCTCCCTCCACTTCTTCTGCAAAACCTATATTTCTTTTTTTTTCTTTTTTTTTTCAAATGAGAAATGTGGAATTTTTTCTTGCTTGTGTGATTGCTGAATTCTCTCTCTCTTTTTTTTTTTTTTTTTTTTTTCCAAAATTCTTATTGCTTATGTATGTTCTATGTTCATGTAAATGTTTGAAATGAAATTAAAAAAAAAAACAATTGCTTCTAACATCTTTCCCTGTGCCTGGAACGATCTCTTGTGCTTCAATAGGTATTTGCCAGGTTGCCAGGTCCGGCAATTCTCCATTGATTTACTTCAGAGGTGGTGGTCAGATCTTTTAAAACAAAGTTTATTCGTTTGTTCCTTTAAAAAGTATTATGCCCATTGAACCTCCAAAGACAGCTGCACGAAAGACATGCTGCTACGCTGATTGGTTACTTGCTTCATCGGTAGGTAGTTTAGTTGGTTGGTATTATCTGGGCGATGGAAAGAGACACTGTCTGTCTGTCTGTCTGTCTGTCTGTCTGTCTGTCTTCTGTCTCTTCTCTTTCTCTCTCTCAAGATTCTGATCCGACTACTGATGTCTGGGTTATTATCGAAAACCTCTGGCTGCTGACATTGGGTGACTTGCTCAATCTGCTCAGGCTTATCTCATATTGGTTTTGAAGCTTAACATTGCCTCTCAGGCAGACAGACAGACAGACAGACAGACAGACAGACACACACACACACACACAACACACACACACACACACACAACACACATACACACACACACATACACACATGTGCACGCACGCACATACGCACCCATGCATGCATCCACAACTCACACACGCGTGCGTGCGTGCACTCACTCACATTGTTCGCTAATCTCATGAAATTGTAATCTGTCTAACCATATTGATAAGTTGGACTCCAAGTTGATTTGAATATCCCTGTAGATCATCAGATCAACGAGGTTCAGTGAGATGCGTGAGGGAAGGGAAGAAGAGAAGGGATGGTGTGGTGACGGAAATGATGACCGGAAACTATCAACTGAATATGCGTAAAAGGTTACTGGCGACGTTTGAATGAATCAACTCTGAAATATGTATCATGTTTCCACAACAAAACGACAACAGCTCCAGACAACGCATCCTTCACTGTCTCCTAAGTCAAAAACTGTGTAGTATCCATGTCCACCGACCGGGATTCCTTGCCTGGGATGTCTGCAGAGAGCGCGACACTACATTAAATGGACATGTCATTTCTAGACCGTTACGCTCTTACAAAGTCGAGTCTAGATGTCTTTAGAAATGTGTAGGTATACAGATTTTGCGTTGTGGAGACGACAGGAGAGTGGTTTTAGTACTTTAGTGCCGGTCAGCATGGCACACACGTTGAGGGGTAGTTCTCTCGGCTCAGCCTTCATAGAGACTGGTACCATCCTGCAGGTCAGACCAGTCTCACTTGTTGCAGCCAAGTCATACAGCAGTAATGCCTAACCCGTTGAGGCAGACCCACATGGATATTATTCAGCAAAAACCTCTGGTCAGCACAGATAGATGTCCATTATCCAACAAAGATCTCTGGCTGACATGACTCCACGTGAGGTTATTCAGCTTGATCTCTGGCTGAGACAGACGGACACACATACAGACAGACAGACAGAGATAGAGACTGTCAGACAACGGAGACAGACAACAACAGACAGAGAGAGAAAAAAAGAAGGCAGTGAGACACAGACAGACAGGCAGACATACAGACAT
>JAMYXO010001364.1:15000-27500 GCA_033310375.1 Conus canariensis
TGAGAACCAAAATCAGATATAAGCCAAATACATCATCCTAGTTCATCTGCATTACCTCAAAAAGCATGCAGGCTTTCAAGTTAACTGAGCATCTCGAAGAATTCATGTTGCTTTGAAAAAGATCTATGAGAATCAATCTGCTAAACTGAAATAAAAATGGATATTTTCCAGGGGAGGGGGAAGAGGCTCACAGAACATACAGAAACCATTTCCTTTTTTTTCCTTATGAGATTAGTTATCTTGTTTCGCATTCTTTCTGCGCCAGTACCTAATCTGTCAGATTCCAGTTGTCATTGGTGTTGACAGCAGCACACAGTATCTTCCACTTCCTTTTCAGTGTGTGCTGTTTGCCCATGCTGTCAGGACGGGCTGAAACGAACTCCTTGATGTCTTACTCTCTCTCTGCTTGCGCTTGCAGTGAGGTTCATTTTATGGGTGAGCTTACAGACGTGGAGTTCATAGAACCGTATCAGATGTCACCTCTTTCAGCAAACGTGGTGCTGGGAAATGGATGAGCAGCAGTGTAATAAAAAAGAGAAAAGAGAGTAGGGAGTGGCTGTGGTGGTGGTGGTGGTGGTGGTGGTGGTGGTGGTGGTGGTGGTGTGTGTGTGTGTGTGTGTGGTGTGTGTGTGTGTGTGTGTGTGTGTGTGTCGGGGGAGGGGTTATGGGGTTCTATTTTGCTGCTGGTTGTTGTTTTTTTTTTCTGGTATCTGCCTTTTTTTTGCGTTGCTTTATTTTGTTGTTCCCTTCTCCTTACCTTTCATAATACCATGGTTATAATGTTGACTCTGCCTCCTTTCTTCCAGTCTGCCTTCTCTTCTACCAGTCATTGAAAGGGAAACTGAAGGGGGGGGGGGGGGGGCATTGTCTGCTGTCAGCCCAGTGACTGTTAGTGGCAGACGACAGAAACACTTACTATCCAAACACAGAACTGAATCAATGAGTGCTGGCAACAAGGAAAGCAGAAGACATGTTATCAGCAGCCACTGTAGGTATGGACGTAGAATTCTGTCAACCACGATTTCTGCTGTGTCTTGCTCTTATCTCTTTTTTCACATCTTGTGTCACCATTCTCATCGTTTCCATCATCAACCTCCCCAAACGCGACCTCTCTCTCTCTCTCTCTCTCTCTCTCTCTCTCTCTCTCTCTCTCTCTCTCTCTCTCTGCTCCCCAGCAGACGGTTAAGCCGTTAGAGGATATGCACTGAGATGGTCACATGTGTAGAAAAGTTCTCTCCCAGTAAGCAGAGACGGATTCGGGCAAATCGAGAATTTTTTTTTTCTGGTATCATAATATCATGTTTGTTCCTTCAGAAAAAAAAATCATACAACTTCAATGTATCTATATGAGCATATTCCGCTGGAGCCTGTTCTTGTTGACCTCTGACACAATACAGAAGAATGCTGACCTAAAATCAGTAGACATGTCTCACAGAGTTTTCTTTGTTTGTTTTGCTTACACTTCCTGTTAAGCACGCCAGGTCTGTCTCCTTCACCTGTAATTTCACAGAGAAGCGAATTCCATTTGATTAATAATATCTCAATGTGTACGCTTCTCTTTGATCCTACACTCTCTCTCTCACACCAATGCATCCTCACATGCAGCCAACACCGAAACATGCGAGTTGCAGTTTCAAAATGTACCAGTCGCAAAGAGGTTGACAAAATTGCATGGATTATTTAGCCTGACACATGCATCGATGATAATGTCCGACAGAATTGGAAAAAAAACCAAAGATCTGTGGACAACGTAGCCACTGGTTCATCTTCTTGCCCAAAGAAAATCTAATTCATGTTCAATACAAACAGGTTACATGTCGTCTTTAACATTGAGATGTTTGAAGAAAAAAAAAGATGTCTAACAGTGAATCATCATCGTTTTATTTATTTTGTGTGTGTGTGTGTGTGTGTGTGTGTGTGTGTGTGTGTGTGTGGTGTGTGTGTTGTTATTTCTATGTACCATAAAACAGTAATGTTCTTTTGGATGGTACATTTCGACAGCCTGCGGCGTGAGTTTGGCCCGGTGCATGGAACTCCAAGAAAAGCTGTGGGGAACGGCAGACTCACTCCGACGGACCGCTGACTTTGCCCAAGCTATCGGACTTTGTATCTGATCAGCATGACCAGGGAACGCAGAAGAAGACGAAGAAGGTTGTACATAAAATTGTAGCAATTTTTTTATTATTCTCTTGATCTTTATCCACCTCATTTCAAAATGAGATGTCACACACCACCACACACACACACCACACACACACACACACACACACACACACACACGTGTGAAAGAGTGGATAGGTGAGGAGAGCTGGCAGGAGGTGGGTGGGGGCAAGTGGGGGGGGTGGGGGAGTGTGTTGGTGATGGGGTATGTGTTGAGTGGGCTGCCTCTCTGTGTGAATCTTCACACCCCAAGATCCATTAGCGTATGTCCACACTTCAACACCTTCAACCCCCAGCCCTCCTGACCCACACGCCAGTTGCCAAGAGACATGACGAAATACTTGAACCTGAACGTATTGCATGAAGAAGACATGGAAATCGAGAACACTGTAAAAGCCAGGCATGAGAAATTACAGACGATTCTTCCATTTTTCCACCTGCCCAGAGGATTTCCAGCGATCATGCATTACCTCCCCTACATACTTCATTCTATGCTGCTTGATATTCATTTTTCTCATCAGTGACCTACACTGGTTTACAAGGAATAAAACAATATAAAATGAAGTAGAGTTATGCTTTTACATGCTTGAAATTAAACGAAATTTTAAGAGAAGCCACAAGATAGACCATGATTTCCACAGCTTTCACATGCTGATCTATCCCCAAGATACATGGTCGTCAACAAGGGACAAACCATCAAAAATATACCCAAATACAACATTTTGTTTTACATTGTATAGACGCAAGCAATAGTCGTGTATATCTGAACATCCCGCAGACTACACACTTACTCAAAAGCAGCAAACGTCAGTTGATAACATTCACATTAAAAGAACATTTGCCAAGGGGAAGCAGAGCTTCAGAATATGCACAAACCACTTCCCTTTTCTTTGTGGGATTAGTGATTTTGATTTTAATCCTTTCGGCATTGCCACCAGATTTCTCAGGCTACAGCTGCAATCATTGACGGCAGCAGCACACTGGTTTCACGTGCTGTCAGGAAAATGCCGCTGATGTCAGTCTGAATGCACTGCTCTCTCTCTCTCTCTCTCTCTCTCTCTCTCTCTCTCTCTCTCTCTCTCTCTCTCAACTGCACGGTGTGACATTTATTTCACAAGTGAGAGTGAAAAGCTTGGGGCGTCTGCTATATTGGATCTGTCATTTTCGTGAAAGAAAAAATGCAGGCTGAGAAGTGGCTGATCAGGAGTTTGATTAAAAGCAAGCGCCGTGTGTGTTGTGTGTGTGTGTGTGTGTGTGTGTGTGTGTGTGTGAGTGAGTGAGAGAGAGAGAGAGAGAGAGAGAGAGAGAGTGTGTGTGTGTGTGTGTGTGTGTGTGTGTGTGTGTGTGTGTGTGAATCTCAGGACAGAAATTCAACAAAGAGTATGGTGTAATCCTTCGTATTTTGGATTCTTTTATTTCATACTGCTGTGACGGTTTTTGACAGAGCCTGCGCTTTTGACAATAATTGTTTCGTCGTGGAAACAGACTGAGTAAGCAGCACCTGTACTGCTGTCCTCACCCTCCCTGAAATTGTGGCTGGACTTGGGTTCCTCCAACAACAGTGCCTATGAACATCGGAGCTTGTGAGAAGAACTTACAACGCGTGTGGAAAGTGAACGAAATAAAACCTCTGAATGAATATGTTGCTTTTTCTGCTTTCTTCCGTCTTCCAATGGAGATTCTACATTCACTGAACACATGCTGCCTCGGCATGGTTATAGTTCATATTTCTGCATACAACATCAGAATTACATCAACATTATTGCAACAAATGCAGTTATATATTGTGCGCATCTAGATTCAACTTCTTAGCATACATAAAACACAAGCCGGTGTGTCGTAGAATACCTAGAATTGGCTGGGGTACTCTATATCAGTGGAAAGAGAGAACATGAAACAAAAATTGCCTTTTTAAAATATGTTTATACCTGTGCCGTATACAAGGCGACGGTGACACTTTTCATTTTAAAGCTTTAACATTCCCAATTGAAATTCTTGGTAGGGTTGTTAGATTCCATATTAATTCTCTTTTTATGGTGGGAATTAATATCAAGTATAAGATTTCATAGAACTGCTATGACATAAATAACGTCTTTTTTTTATCCGAACGACATGCACGAATGGACTGCTGTTCCACTTGTCTGTTCACTTTCCCCATTCGTTCGATCTTAAAATCTCAATCTTTTTCTATTGTTTTATTCTGTCATGGTTGATGTATCCCCGGTGATATTACTCACAAATACATTGGGCTGCATCATACACAGAGAGTATGTACTGAGGAAGCCTATTGTGGTGACCAGCAGTGTGCGTGGAACAATTCATAATCAGGATTTCATGAGCAATCCACCAGAAGGGACACTGCATTGGTGCCAAGTCACTTCAGTGGACCCAGACCGAAAAAAAATAAAACACCGACATCGTATGTTACTAGCTATAATTCTGTATTTGTTCTGTTTATGTCTTTAATTGTTTGTTTCAGGATAATCAATGAAAATTGGCATTGTTACCATAACATATGAGGTATCTTCACGATTGCCTGACAAGGTTTGTGCTTTATTCTTCCTTTAAATAATACATTGCGGCCAAATCCTAACTCTAACGACACCCACACTTGTCAATTTATCTGGACAGGTGAGCAACAATTTCAGAGGTATATACAGAACAGAATGGCATTAACGTGTGTGTTGGCTGTCGTACACCGTGTTGACAGAATGTCTGGCTATCGTCCCGTTTGACAGATTCACTCTCTACACACACACACACACACACACACACACACACACACACACACACACACACACACACACACACACACTTGCAGACACTTCGTTGCCTCTATTGATTAGGCGGTAAGCTGGAGAGACGTAATGCAGTTAGGACGATAGTGATCGGCAGGGCGCATCTTTGGGGTTCCCTTTTGAGCCCAACTCCTGTTTCTTCACTTGCCGCTTTGACCTCATTTCTTTCCTTCTTTTTCCGTCAATCGGTCTGTCTGTTTGTCTGTTTTTCTGTGTGTCTGTGTGCCATTGTCTCTGTCTGTCTGTCTGTCTGTCTGTCTGTCTGTCTGTCTGTCTCTCTCTCTCTCTCTCTCTCTCTCTCTCTCTCTGTCCAGTCTCTGCAATGCTTTTCTTACGGTTTAAGCCTGAAGAGCACTGACTCAAGATCACTGGCTGCTAGTATGTGCGAGAAAACATGATTATTCCTCCACATACTTTATCATGTTACGCACGTCAGGTCTGTCTCGTCACACAAAATTCATCAGCGGAAATTATTCTGTTTGTTATCTTCTTCTTCCCGTGTTTCTTCTTTCAAGATAATCAATGTCATGGAAGTTTACAGATTTCAGCGATCTCAAAGTTATGTAATGTGACCCACGTGTTAAATGATAAATGCATGAATACATAAATACGTACATGAAGCAAATTGACATGAGGAAAACAAGCAAGCAACTACAATATCTAAACAAGTTAGCCTTAGTTCCAGTTTTGTTCAATTCAAAATCGACTTTATCGTGCATACATACATAATACATGTTGTCTTTAAGAGTTAAAAGGTAAACATGGGAAATATCTGCTGATCATACGTAACATTTAAACTGTTCAAGCACCCTAGCTACTAACATGCCTGATTGGTGCAAAACACCTTGAAAAAATCACTGTGTTGTTCTCCTTCCAATTCTTGTCACAAAGAAAGATGTGTCCTTTGAGTGTGGGGATAGGAAGCGCAGGGTTTGGAGGAGGAGGAGGAGGGACAGTGTGTGGAAGGTAGTGACTGTTGGTGCAGTGACACTCTGTGTTCATCTTCCCGTTTTGTTGGTCCATCAGCGAACGTCCACACTTCTACACTCTCCAACATCCAAATCCCTCTGCCAGAAGCCATTTCGGAATGGGCCATGGTAAAACATTTGAACCAGAACTTATTTCGCACATGAAAATGGAGAGGATAAATAAATCAAAAGCTGAGCAAGGATATATTACAGACTTTCATTTTTTTCCTATGAAGATTCCCAGGGGAAAAAGGGGGGAAAACTTTCTCCTGGTGTACTCTTCAGGTCGTTCTCTCGTGCTCCACATGGAGTGGAAAAGAGTTCAAAAGAGGATGAAAGGAAATCAAATAATCAACAAACAAGCTAACGAACAAAACGCAATGACGAAAATTAAAATGTTAGGATGAAATAACATCAAATAAAAAAAGTCAAGACGACGACTCTCAAATCCTCCATCGGCTGATACATCCCCAGGCTTTGTTTCCATTACGAAACAGGCCTCCAGGTACTATGTGTCTTTAAAAACATTAGCAGTCAGATGCTCCGAAATTTTGAACGTTCCACATAACACAAAACTAATTCAAACCTCTGCAAAAATCGACTTGAAAGATATCAGTCAGTCAGTCAGTCAGTCAGTCATTCCCCTGACCGCTGGGGTCGTTGGGGGGACGTGATGAGGCAGAGTAAAGATTACTTACGACAAAAGACATTTTCCGAGGACAGAAAGCGTCAAAGAATATGCAGAAACAGTTTCTTTTCTTTTTGATTTCTGGAGATTAGTAATTTTCTTTTCAATTTTTTGGCTCTGGTACTGGAGTTAGCCTGTAAGAGCTGGGATTACTGACTGCTGCAGCACATTAATTTCAGTTTCCACTTCATATGTCACCGTCCGCACTGTTAGCACATGCTGTATGGAAAACTGTCTTCCTGCAATAGAATGTGCCCTCTCTCTCTCTCTCTCTCTCTCTCTCTCTCCCCCTCCCTTTTTTTATTCCTTGGAACTACTCAACAGTGATGGCATAACAAAGCAAATCGGAAATGGGGTGTGGCGGGAGGAAGTGAACCAATCAGCAGGCAGATAATTCTGCGGAAGAGAACACATGAACTGTCAGAAGTTACCCCGGCTTCTGTTCTCCGCACCTCATCCGCCCCTCCCTTTCCACACCAAACCCCCACCCCCCACCCACCCACCCACTACAGCACGCTTCCTCTCTACTCCTTCCCGCTGTTTTAATATCTCTTCCTGCTCATAGCCTCTTCGCCTCTCCCTCCACGTCAGGATCTCACCCCATCATATTATCTCGAGACATCGCCTGAGTCAGGCAAACATAATTTGCATTCGTCAGTCGTTCAAGTCATCACCTTTTTTGCTGGAGTCTGGCCCGGCAAGGGTGACCATCCTTACACTTTTCCAGTCCTTGTAAAATGTCGTCACGATAATTGATAATAATTGATGTGTCTCACGATTTTGTGTACTAATGTGTGTGTGTGTGTGTGTGTGTGTGTGTGTGTGTGTGTGTGTGTGTGTGTGTGCATGCGTGCGTGCATGCGTGTGTGTGTGTGTGTGTGTGTGTGTGTGTGTGTGTGTGTGGTGTGTGTGTGCGGGGCGCGCGCGCGCTCACGCGCTCTCTCGTCTATGTGTGTCTTTTGCATGACCATTGGCACAATTGTGTGTGTAAATGTAAGCGTCAAATGACTAATGTATCTGCGACTGTGCATGCATATAAGAATGAATGCCCATGAATATGATTTAGCAGTTTCCACTTCAGAGGGAAGAAGTTACTTCATACTTACCTTCGACTGTGTGAAGTAACCACAGCCACAGCAGGCATCTGGTGTCTGTCACATGTCAGTGAAGGACATGGGGAAGGGGATCAACATAGATACTTGCACGGTGAAAAAAGATCATCCTCTAAAACCTTAATCTCCATCTGGACCCTGAGGAATGTGTGAAAGACATGGCGATTTGGGTTGCATTGTTGCAGTAGACTCAGGATGAGACCCGGAAAAAGCTCTATCGCCTTAAAAGTCACAAAGCCTTTTTTGACTCAAACCACAACAACCAGCCACAAAGACAACAACACTACAGAGTGTAAAATGCCTGAGAATGTCTAGTAAGGAAATAAGACCTGGTTTTCACCCGACACCCATTTTGCGCCGAATATGAGACAGAAAGAGGTTGCTCGTTCTTCGTTTTCATTGTCCTAAATGTTGTTTGTTTTTGCCTGAAGAAGACCAAAGTGGTCGAAGTGCATTGTGTTTTGTCCTGTTATTTGTTTGTCTGTATCATCTGGCGGAACTAATACACTGTCTTTTTTGAAAATTGCTTCATTTTCCAAGCTTCAGTCACCTCGTTTTGAAACTAGTGTGAGTAGTTTTGAACACGTGTTGTCGAATTTCTTTGGTTCGGTCTGTTATTTTCCCCTTTCACCGTTTTAGTGAATAGGAAACGACGAATTAAAAGAATAGATGGAGTTTATGTCTTTGAAGGTTACATATATACACATAGAAGGCTTGTTACCTGAAATATGACATTTATATTCATATACATGTGACGCTCATAAGTTTGAAAGTTGCAAAGACCGAAGTTGTAGGCTTATTACCTGAAATAAGACATCAAAATGCATACACAAATAAAGCTCATAAGTTTGAAGGATAGATAGATAGATAGATAGATAGATAGATAGATAGATAGATAGATATACATGAACGTGGAATTCTGTCTTTCCTCATTTCCGTCGTGTCTTGTTCTGACACATCACCCCTCCCCCCCCCCCTCTCTCTCTCTCTCTCTCTCTCTCGAACTTTGCCAACTTTCCTCTCTCTCTCTTCTCTCTCTCTCTCTCTCTCTCTCTCTCTCTCTCTCTCTCTCTCTCTCTCTTTTCGGGAGAAAGCCATGTTGGCCACATGTTCAGAAAAGTTCTTTCCTGACAAGCAAAGATGGAGATCTGAACAGATCTTAAAATCGTTTTCTATTATCAAAATAATCATATTGTTTATTTCCCCAGGGGAAAAAAAAAGAAAATTCACATAATTCATTGATGTTTTGCGAGCATATTCCATTAAAGTGTGTCCTTGTCCATGTGCACAATGGTAGTCCTCGGACGCTGGGCAGTACAGTACTGACCTGAAGACCAGCAGTGAAGGGTCTGTCCGTAACAGTGGAATGTTCATTCTCACACAGTTTATCCTTTCATGCTCGTTAGATTTGTGTCCCTTACCGGAAATTCAACAAAGAAACAGATTCCATAGTCCGTAATATTTAAATGTCCACAACAAAACTTCATGGATTCCACCCACGCACACCCTTCCATTCCCTACCCAGATATCATTGAAACAAAAAATGTAGTTTCTTCAGGTACGAAGCAAAACAAGTTTGCAAAAGTTGTTGAATCATTTAGCCCGACACATATGTATAAACCCCATCGTTTCACTCCCCCCCCCTTCTCTCCCCCCTCCATTTCGTCTCCCATAATCCCCTCTGTCGTTTCCGTCTGGCGGCCATTTTATTTGAACACATGGATATATAAGTGACTCTTCGTTCTTTGTTCGTACTGTCCTAAATGTTAAATGTTATCTGTTTTTTGCTTGAAGAAGACCCAAGAGGTGGAAATGCATTGTGTCTTGTCATGTGCTTTGTTTGTCAATGTCCTTGGCGGTAACTAACACCCTCTCTTTCTAAAATTTTGCTTCGTTCTCCGCCCTCAGTCACTCCATTTTGAAACCTTAGTTACATAAAGTTACAAAGATGAATAAAAATACAGTTTGAACAGTTTAGCCACTAACTCATCCTCTCTCTTTTCAAACTCTGTTTCATTTTCACGACACACAGGATATGTGTTGTGTTCAAATGCATCAAAAAAAGGAAGTATTTCCTAAACATGCACTGCCATTTCTTCATACGTCATATTAAATAGAAACATTATTTGATATGTGCATGGACGCACCCATAGAGCTGGCTTTAGCGTAAATACATGTCTGGGCAAAGAAAGGATTCTCTTCTGGTGGACGGGCCAAATTCGACTGCATTGTCATAGTAGACTCAGAAGCAGAACGTGGACTGTTTTATTGCCTTAAAAGTCATAGTGTTCCTTTATAAAGTCCTGCAATAGTCCTGCATTTGCATGTACACAGTGAAACATACAAACTGACGTAAAACAAAGACAACAAAGAAACAGACAAGTGTTGTTTGCCTGTAATGTTCAAAATCATGGGGAACAGACATGAACATTTCCACTTTCCACTACCTCTGTTCAATGTATTTTAAATAACACTTAAAGCGCACACTACCAAAACACACAGTCAATGCAGTTTAAAAGTAAGATACGCATTTCTAGATCATGCAATGCCTGTTTATCATTACAGGTCATGGTGCACGTTTGTCTTTCTGTTTCTGAAATGGCAAATACTTTAATCAAATACAAAATCAAGAAACAAACAAACAAACAAACACAAAAATATTACCACCATCCCACCCCAAAAGAAAAGACAAGGGAAACAGGTGTTTGGGCTGTTGTTAAAACTGACATGTCCAGTGAGACTATTCTCTCGTTTCTTCGTTTCTGTCTGCTTATTTTCGTGTTCTTGCCAGTATCGTTCCAGCAACAGAAAGGCAGCATGGCAGTTTACCAAAACAGACGTTGTAATGTGGTATGCCTGTTTCTCTAAAATAATGTCATATGAAAAGTATAGATAGATCTTTGAAATGAAACCACACACACACACACACACACACAACACACACACACACACACACACACACACACACAAGAGAGAGAGAGAGAGAGAGAGAGAGAGAGGAGAGAGAGAGAGAGAGAGAGAGAGGCATTGTGTGCTGTCATACTAGTAAATACTAGGGACAGAAGATAGAAACATTCGACATCCAAACACAGAGGAACTGGCCACAAGGTAAGCAGATTTTTTAAAATTTTTGTTATCAGCAGCCAATGCAGGAATGAACGCAGAATTCCAGCCATCATCATTTCTTTCGTACCTCGCTCGGACATCCCATCCCCTCTCACTTCCCATTTCATATCCTTTGCCTATTCTTTTTGTTTCCAGTATCCATCTCCCTAAACGCAACCCCTCTCTCTTTCCAAACGCTGCCCCTCCCTTTCTCTCTCAATCTGATTTTTGCTGCCCAGGAGACACTAAGGCCCATAAAGGGCATGCGTTGAGGTGGTCAAACATGTAGGAGAGTTCTTTCCCGATATTCGGACATGCTGTTTTAATCGGATCTTGCAATTGTTGTGTTATTATAACTTTATATTTATTCCTTCACACACAAAAATCACTGGGTTTCATCGCCTCTATGTAAACATATCCTATGACGGCCTGTTTTTTCACCCTCTGATGCAAGGCATGAGAGTGCTGACCTTAGGATCAACAGACATGTCTAGTAGAATTGTTTGTATGCCTTCGCACACATTATCCTGAATAGACTACATTTAGCCTGACGTGTGAGTGAATAACTGAAGTCGGTAGAAATGGAAAAACAAAGAAATTGAGACAACCTATCCTCTGATCCCGCTCGCTTCTATTAAAAAATCGAATTCATGTTCGAGAAAGACGGGTACGTGTTGTCCTTAACAGCGAGAGGTTAAAACGAAAGTATTTTTCTGACCGCGAATCGGCTTTTTTTTCATACACTGTTAACAGTAAAGTTCTCTGATCGGTGCATCAAAATTTCGGAATTCTTACTCTCTTGTTCTCCTTCTACCTTTCCATAAGTGATGTATCCCGTGTTGTACGTGAATAAGCAGTACAGGTAGAAGGGTTGTTTGTTTATATGGAGGTGGAAGGGGTGTAAGTGAGTTGGTGACAGGTTCTGTTGGTTGGGTGGTTGGGTGCGCTGCTAATGTGTGTGAACTGTCACACCCTGTGTTCCATCAGCTTATGACCACACTTCAGCACCTCCAGTTTACAGCCCTTCTCTCCCACAAGCCATTTGTCAGGAGATCTGGTTAAACACTTGAACCTGAAGTTCACTGCATGGAGAAGACACGGGAATCGAGAACACTGTGAAAACTGAACATGAGAAAGTACAATGATGTTTCACTTTTCTCCCCTGAGTAGAAGATTCCCACCAATAACGCGTCCCCCCCCCCCCCCGCCCCACCCCCTCTCTTCTCTGTTTTACTTTATGCTGCCTTGTTATCACTCCTTTCATTTCTGCGTCCTACATTAACCTACAAAGAATAAAACAAAAAGATAAGAATTAGTGCAAAATAAAATGAAATGTAATAGCGCTCTGTAATGCTTGAAAGAAAACAAAACAGAAAGAGAAACGACAACACAGAAAATTCAGGACCATGATTTTTACCTTTTCCAGAGGCTGATCTATATCCAGGATACATTGGTCTTCAACAAGTGACAAAGCCTCAGAAATAAACTGAATACATTTTCTTCTATCTTTAAACATAAAAAGAAGCATGCATCCTAAATATCTTTACATTCCCACAGATTGCACACTAATTTGTAAGTCAGTTGATATTTCAGTTTTAAAAAAAAAAAAGCATTTCCCAGGGGAAGTCGTATAACCTCACAATATACAGAAATCGCTTTCTTTTCTTTT